>MU380141.1:290372-430787 GCA_022495085.1 Xylaria sp. FL1042
CCCCTCGTCCGGCCATGTCCGGCCTGGTACGTGAGGTTTGCGGGCCCTGTGTCGGCTCAGGGGGGATGGTCCTGCCCAACGCGGCGCCGGGCGCGCCCCCGCCCCCCCCCCCCCCCCCCCCCGCCTCGAGCTTTGCAGTGCTTACCTACATTGTGCTGCGCTGTGCTGCGGTGCTGCGGTGCTGCTGTGCTGCCATTGCGCAACACAGCTCGCTGCATGCCGATTGTCTAATTGCGCCGGCATATTGGGATGGTGCAAGTTTACGTGTTCGACACAGATATGGCCTAGTTGACGTGTGCCTCTGAATGGTATGGTGGGAAATTTGAAGTCAACAAGCTGCTTGTGCCGGCATCTTGATGTATAATAAGTATCCCTGTCTGGGACAAATACTAAAAGTACCAAAAGGGGACGCTCTAAGGCCAATGCTCACTTTGTATTGGACAGCAGAGGATATGCCTAGACTCGGTACTTAGCTGTACCTCTCTATACCAGCATGTCGCTAATGCTACAGTGGACCAGACCCCACTATTTGGTAGGTGTTCGCATTGTATACAAGTGCTTAACCACTTTTGTACCGTCAATCTCTTATTGCGCTCCCAAAAGTATGATAAAGTGCTTAGGTAGCTAGTGTTTTATCGACTAAAGCAGCTACTAGAAAATATTTGTGGTGGATTTACCTATGTATATGGCCTGCAGTCTTCTTGAGGTTCTCACAGATTAGATACTGGAGTAAAAATAAATGATTGTACCCATATCACCACAAGTTAATAAACCTCTACTCCTGTACCTACCTAGGTATTCGTCACCGTGCAGCATACCAGCGCAACAAAAAGGGTAGATAAAGCGGTTAATAAGCAATTTCTGGTATTCCGACCGCTCTACCATCCACTCACACGTGGAAGCGTTTGGTACGCACCTAAGTATATAGCGTAAAGATGCATCAGTTGTTGCTTTGGCGATTTCAGACAGGGCAATCTTAACTGGGACCTTGTTTCAGATTGCTACATACCTACAGTCACACAAAACACGATATACCACTTACATCATTGCCTCTCTACTCGCAGATCTTGACTTGTAAGAGAAAAAAAAAGGTTAATAGCTATCCAAGCCTTCAGGTTACTCTTTTTAGAATTCTATTTCCACCACTGCTAATAAGATGTCATTCCCTTAGCTCTCCCAACACCGAGAATCTAGCAAGGACGCGTGCAATAGTCACATTCTTCACAAAGCATTATTTTTATGACGGTGTGCCACATAAAGATGTAAGTCTTCATTTAAAATCGGCCAAGGCGTGCCAAGCACCAAACACCCTTGGGGATCCGTCATTGCGGTACCAATTTCAGTTGGTCTTAGGTAGTAGCGCGACTACTGGGTATGGACCGGGCAGCCCCATTCCCCACGCCGTATCTCCCAGAGTACCTGTTCAGTCTATGTATGTGTACTGAGACCGGCGCGGGTTGCATGAACGGGTTTATATGCGATACAGGCTATAAAGGGTGCTACTACAAAAGTCTGACCCGGCTCTGTCAAGTGCTACATATAGGTAGTACCTACACAACACGCCAAACATCGCAGTGACTAGTGTTCTCGTTCAAGTTTGCCCTCGTCCTCACCTGATTGTATTGAAGCGGGCCTTGAAGGTGGGTAACGGAAACAGAGAATGGAGCAAACGTTTGGATTTTCCACACCACCTCGGCACTCACCTCTCAATGCAGTGCAGTACACGAGCATCCATATACCCCACGTGCCCTAATAATACTAGGTACACTTACGCTAATTACCATAGTGGCGGTACGTATCCATGTTTGCCTTCAAGCTTAATAACACAAATGGCAGTGTAGCCCGAACACTGCCCGAACGCTTGAGAAAATATCTAATCACGACCGCCTAGACAGACAGGTAACAATACAGTACTGGAGGTCCTATTTTGAAATATTCGGAATCTCCGTAAGTAAATAATACTATACATACACACACTGTCCCGGTGGGCGTACACACTGATCAGAAGCCCGAGTTAGCGCACCGAGCGTCATGTTGGTACCTAGTATATTAATAGTGCGTATACCGCATCCATCCAAGCACGGTCGACCTCCTTGGCTCGCTTGGCTGACAGGGATACCCTACATGCATGCTTATCGCCATGTCGAACTTATTACCTACACTATCTGTACATAGTGAGCTCTACCTAGGTAGGTACTGAGTTCCCATGTTTGAGCACATCGATTGTAGCGTTAAATAGCACTTAGCAAGCCCTGCATTCTGTCTTAGATGATGGATATACAGTATGTACTAGTCTAGTGTAGATAGCTCAGACTGTCTGGGTTCGGGATAGGGGCCAAGACCAGTATACTAGTGTAGCTAGGGTAGCCTGTTGATGTCGTCATATTATTTAACGTTGTACGGAGGTTGGGGTCAAAAGTCTTCATTATCCTTAACAATTATATACAGTGCAGTCTTATAAGGCTTACCGTAGATATACTATAACCAACCATTATAATATAGCGCTCGTAGTTAATAGATGCGCTATAGCTATAAGGGCTAGAGCTGCTAGTGCTACTAAAACTATACTGGTTATAAATAAATAAGTGCGCTAAGATTATAGCGGTATAAAAATATACCTACGGTAGGTCTTTATAAGGCTACACTGTATATAATTGTTAAGGATAATGAAGACTTTTAACCCTAACCTCTGTAGTGGACGTTAGAAAGGGATACGATTCTCCTACTTTAGAATTGATGAGAAAAGGCCACGGTCGCGCGAAATATGTTCTGGGTAGTCTTTGTATTTTATCGATGGGTAGCTCGGGTTTAATAGAGAGAGAGGGAAAAGAAAAAAAGGAAAATAGTACGGTGAAAATAGAGATATTTCCTAAACCAGACTATGTAGAATTGAGGCTCGACTTAGACTGCGCAGTAGACTGGGATCAGGTATGTCCGGGCAGTATCCGAGTAGCGCATGACAGGCTGTATAGCGATCTTCAGCGCGCCGGAATCTCGTCAGATGGTTAGCGCAGATCCGGCCCGCCTACATGAAACACGTCATTACACCAGATTTTTACTGCCGTGTATCAAAACTTCCCCCCATCCTGTTGTCTAACCTCTGAAGAATGCATAACAATTAGTGCAATACTAATGCCAGAGCGCCAACGCAACATGATCTTAACGGAAAATAGGTTATACTATCGGAGCCAGCCTAGGAAAGTTCGATCAAGCAGATACTGCTGTGTAGCTGAGAATCCATGAGTTCTGGGTAAATTAATAACGAACAGGTCGGAGGAATGCACCCAGAACTCCTGACAGATGCCCCTTTCCATTCCCAATGATATAATACACGAACGTCACACATTGTACCTGATCAGTATCAGCCCAATCTAACAAGCACCATTCGTAAAAGGTAACGCTAAAATGTGTAGTACCACCACACTCACGGTGCTACCTTGAAGGCAGCGCCCTCCTATTCATCCAGCATATTTAGAATTGCCGCGACTTATCATAGCCTGACTACACCCACCATGGAGGTATCGTGTAAGCAAGCCGCTAAGTGCACTCTTCAACAAGTTGTTGAAACACCGTCGATACCATTTATCCCATTCATCGGCAGCTCTCCTGGGGTAAAACGCACTGACCGAATTGTCGAAAGCTAATATATAGACGACGCGCACGACGCGCATCGTGCTGGTCGGGTGTTGAGACACCCTCGTCTAGCCTTGATAGTGCATACGGCTTACGTCTACACGTCTTTCGTGATGTATCTCAAATCAAACTTGGGCTTCTGCTTCTGCTTCTGCTTACTTCTATTTTCGCATCTATAATCTCATCTCGACCTAGACATGCATTTATCGACTCTTGTCCGCTGGTCGGACAACGACTTAAGTTCCGGGCTCCGCAGAATTCGACAAGAGTACTCAGTATCCAAGGATATTTTTTAGGTCTAATAGTTTAATATTGCTTAATGGCGCTGCGAGACTACGCGGCCAGGTTGGCGGCATTGTGCAGATCCAACCTTGATATTGCAAAGGCTATCCCAGCATCTTTCATATTGAGTGCATATAACACCACCTGCTCCCACTCCCGCGAGGCCCCTTTCGTTGGAGCGTCGTCGTCATCGTCGTTTGTTTCCGACATACGGCGCTGGCAAAACCAGAGCCGATAAGCTGGACTCCGGCTGCTGCCGTCCTTTACACTTCTGACCTGTTCGCAACGTCACCGTGGTTCGTTTGCTTCTCGGTGGGAACGTGCGAGGCGCCATTTTCCGCGGCCTCCCGCCCCTTCAATTTGTTCGCCCTGTGCTTTGCATCGATGGCATTCCTCCACTCCTCCCCGTAGCGAGTTGCTACAAAGGTGCACGCTGCCCCTCCAAGCAGGAAAAGGGTGCTAATGGTTGAGAACCAACCCACCCCAATTGTCTCAATGGCCGGTAACACGACGGCCGTTGCTAAGCATCCGAAGAGGTATCGTATTGCGTAGTTGCCGGCGATTACTTCGGCGCCACGCCCACTCATGACATCCAGACAGTAGGTATTCAAAGATGGGAAACAAAACAGCTGGGCGAGGCCTTGCAAGAAGAGGACAATTACTGTTAATGGAATGCCCCCGGCGTCCTTCTCCACGCACCATCCGTAGATGATGACGCTTCCAGGTAACACCAGGCCCAGAAAGGGTAGTGCGGAGTACATGCGGTCTTCGGGGATTCGAACGCCACGCTTGCGAATGTATAGCTTCACAATGTAATCTGCATATCGCCCGCCGACGAACGTGCCAGTGAGATACCCAAATCCGGGAGCCAAGTAGAAGAGACCGCCTTGCAGTGGCGTTGTCAGGTGATACCGCGGATTTAAAACGTATCGGATCGGAGTCAAGATGCTATACACTGCACGAGGCTCGCGGTCAGCTATCGAGGTTGCGAGCGCAATCCAGAAGTGTTTCTCGTCCCCGATCCTCCAAATAGTACGCTTCAGACTTTAAGAACTTGTCTACTTACTATTCCATACGAGTGACGAGCTGGCGAAACCTGCTAAGATGAAATCTGGGTCAAGTGAGGTTAGTCAACATCCTCGCGTTACCGAGCTATCCTATGTCCACAATTTCTTTCTCGATTTGTCTCAAAAGAGATTTCATGCTCGTCCGACAATTTTTAGGTAATACGTACTTGGATATTCGAAAAGCTTGATGATTCCCCACGGGTTGAGCATGGAAAGCAAGGCACGCCCCTTTTCGCGTCCACTATAGCCCTCAAGATCATCAATCTTCTTATGGTATATAGTTTCTGGCATGAAGAAAAATATGCCAATGGTTCCGATACCAGCAAGAGCTGTTTGTAACCAAAATATTACGCGCCATGATGTGTATGTTACGATTAGGCCGCCAAGGAAAGGGCCAAATGCCGGTCCGATCAACGTGCCAGACATAAACCAGCCAGTCGCTGTCCCACGCTCTGTGGGACGATATATATCACTACGGTAAGGACATGTGTTAAATTCTGACATTATGTGGGAGGAGGAAGATTGGATTTGAAGAGAGTTGAAGTTCATAGAAAAGTGAAAGAAAAAAATTTTCCTCAGGCTTACCTGATGACAGCTGCACCATTCAATAGGAAGGACGTTCCTAGGAATGCTGTGAACAATCGGAAAAAGAAGAAGGCCCCTAGGTTTGGCGCCAGCGCTGTACCGACACTGGTCAAGACGAAGCCGAAGCCTGTAACCAAGCAAATCTGAGCGGCCCCTCAATTAGTATATTGCAATTTCCGTTTCTGTCATTTCTTCACATGTTCCTATTGTAAATTTGTGCTGAGGTTATTTGGCTAATGAGTAAATAAAGCACTCACTATCCTGCGGCCACTACAAACCACGGGTCAGTAATTTCCACCATTGGTCTAAGGATTACCTACTATACTTGGCTCAATGGTCCCCAGATAATGGGCGATAAACCCATGAAGAGGAGATACAACGCGTTCACGAGGTTCACGATTGTACCAGTTGTACTATATTCCGCTGCGACTTCGGGCGTCGCCGCTAGCACCGATGTACTTGAAATGGGGGAGAGAAATGAGCTAAAGGATACGAGAAAAAGGATAATAGCTACGAGTTCAGATCAGTCTCCTTTCGCACTAAACAATAACCCTAGAGGTCAGTTAGACGGGTTTGCTAATGTACTCACTCTTTCGGTGCCGCGGTAGCCTATCGTAGAAATCGTCCGGGACCTGGATGACGGAGTCGATAGGCTGAATAGACGCATCGCCCATTGCCGAGTGCTTCGTCGAGCACCGCTCGAGTATATCCTGCTGGCCTACATCGTCTATATCATCGTGGTCACCTGAGGAGTGAATGGATTGGGAGGATTTGCTGTCACGTCTGCTGCTGCTGCTGATGCTCTCCCGGGGTGCAGGGCTCACTTTCTCATCCGCCAGTTGCTCAGGCGAGCTTAGGATGACAGTGTTAGGTTTAGGCATCTGGTTTGTTTGACACGAAAGGATCTCTTATTGAATGTAGTAAGATAGGGGTTGTGATGAAAGCGGCGGCGGTTCGCGTATCATCATAGGCAAGACGTTAATGATAGATCCCGATATCCTAATCTGGTACAGAATAAAAGAGGAATCGACTCAATTGAAGATAGGAACACGAAGAGTAGCAGGTTTTCTTATTATGTTGGAGGCTGAATATACAAATAAACTCGAACCCTAACAAGTCCGATTGAGTATAAGCTTTCAAAAAGTAAAGTCTAGTAGCGATAATAAAGGGTTTCTATCCCCAATTAAATCTCGGCAGTAGAGGTTTTTATTCCATTCACGACCTTAATGTGGGTCGTAGAGAACAGAAACGGCAACGGGGACTATTATTCTTATACGGTAAAGCATCGCAAGATTCTTCTGTCCTACATGGGCGTTTTTTTCTCGCCGCTCTCCTAGTATCAAAGTGACTGGTCCGGGAATAAGCATTTCTGTAACATTTTCTCATTCTCATTCTCCCGGATCTAGACTCGATATCCACTAGCACCAATGCGGAGCCGAAAAATCCAAGAAAAAATCAGGGCTGAGAGATCTTATGACAAGACTATATTGGCGCGCGTGTGTGGGAATGATGGGGCAAAAGGTGGATTAGACAGAAAAAGCGGAGTGGCTCGTTATCTGGAACCCACCTTGGCCGTTTTCTTCGTCTTGAGGGGATCGCGATCTCGTAATCGGGCGCCGAGTATCGGTGGATGGAGGCGTTCGGACGTCCCGAATATAGTGTTTCCCGTTGCCACGAAAAAATGATGTTTCATTTTTCTCGCCGATGGAGATGGTGTGGCAGTGGAGACAGCGAGGATTGAAGGGTTGTGCGTCTAGTCCGAGAATTGGTTCGAGTGAATGATGTTGGGGTTTTATTTTCATATCGCGGGATTGGAGTTCATTTCTTGAGATGCTGATGGGTCCGGTTAAACTCTGCCGGGTCGCTGTATGCACACTTACACATCATTTGGCCTTAGAAATGCGACTAGACAGCTAACCTTAGACTAGTAGGTAGACACAATGCTATGAAGATGTCAAATTAGTGGGGATCACGTTGTGCGATTAGTTTCCGATAGGTCTTAGAAGCCTCTGGTATTCTGTAGTAATATAGTAGGTTTGATTGGAGTAACTTATTACTAGCGCGTGTAAAGTAAAGTATGGGCATGTATTGATGGATCGGCATCCGTCAATTAAGTTCGGAGCGTAGAGCACTTTAGCTACATACTATCCAGTACCTAGGTATTAGTTGATTGTTACCCCAAGACTAAGACGGAGCGAGTCCGTGGACGTGGAAGCCAGCCCGGGAGAATGCCGTAGCCGTAGCCGGGATTTTCCCGACAATACATCAGCTTCCTCCTCTGATATAGTGTAGAGATGTAGAGATGAACGACCTCTAGCCGATGCTTATTTCCGATGAGTCGGACCCAGTACCCGACGCGGCATCGGCACTTGCGAGTCACATCTTCTCCGGTGCCGGCTGTTAACATACTGCAAATATGACTTGTAACCTTTGAATAGAGAATTCGAGTATTAGAACTATACTACGTAACGGCGACTATCATCCTGTGATAATCTTTGTCAGTACTCCGGTGAGAGGGATGCATGCCGAGGTCTCCTCGCATGGTAATGGAATCGACATCTATCACACCGCTCCTTTAAGGCACTTCCTATCGAATATTCCTATCCTTGACAGCAAGTGCTGTTCTTTGGCAAGTCTTCCGACCATGATAATATAATTCTCGCTAGTGAGTGCATCAGTCCATAATAATGAGCGATACTCCTAGTGGATTAGCCAGATGCCTCGTGAGCCCATGTTCCTGTCTCGCTAGTATCTAGTCAAAACCACCATAATATATTGACGAAGTGATGCACTGAAGCTATTCTCGCGGTTTTGGCGCACTGACGAGAACTTTAAAGCTGCGTCCCTCATGACACGACTTACGTATCGTTCTAACAAGCTCATATATTTTTTCTAGTCTAGTTAACTATGTAATACTGTCTAGTTAGTTCTAATGTAACGTAGCCACTAAGGATATAAAGACAAGAAACCTAGGCACATTGTCGATCTTAAGGACTAGAATTGACTAACGGGACGGCTGGCGAGCGCTGAGTGCGCTTGGACTTCCTAAAACCCTTCACCAAGGAGAACCGTTCTACCCCCACCATACTGCAACACTTGGAGTCAGCAAATGCTATTTTGAATGTGATTTATGCGTGTCTCAAGAGTGTGAAAAGCCCTAGGACATATTCTTGACATCGGAAGGGACCCGGTAGGTTCCAAGAACCGAAACAAGGAATCAACACCGAGAATTACTCACCCAAAGATTCCCGACCCGCACGTCGATTCCCTTCTCCTGACCGACAATCCACTCCCCAACGACCTCGGAGTCCGATTTCCCCCACACCTCCCTTTCTAGCCATTCGTTGATCTTGTCAATTGCGTCGACCCATTTCTTCCGCTGCACCGGCGTTGCGTGATCTTTGTGTGTGAGGTATCGCCCCAGCGTGATATGAGCACTAGGTACAATGTACCGCGAATCGATAGTAATACCCGCTACCTTGGCCTGATCCCACATGTCTCGCCTAAGATGGTGGTACGAGTAGCTATCTCCTTGCTCGAGCACATCCGCGTTATCGGGTGGTATGGGTGCCGGAGACACTTCCGACTCGCCGGCTGCTGGAAGGAACGAGACGGCGAAGGCCGACAAATCGTACGAAATCATGGGCTTGACTAGTCGTGCTCGGTGTCTGTAGGTATAACTAGCGATAGCAGGGATTCCTGGCTTTAGCGTTTCCTTGATTTCCTCAATCTCCTGTGCTGTGCGGCAGAATGCTAGCTCTAACGTCGTTATGTGCACTTTGCCAATCAGCGTTGGTAGTTTCCTATCTAGGCAAACAGGGGAAAGTTTCAACGCTCAGTGGCGCTTCCGAGGCGCAGAACAAGAGAAGGCGGAAGGTTGTCGCTCCCGATGTTGACCGAAACAGGAAACAAAGGGTACTTTTCACTTACTACGATGCTGTGGCATTAGCCATATGTCTAAATGTCATTTCGTTAGCTAGAATTGTCTTCTTGTATAAGCTCAGAAATTGTGTATGTAGGCTCATAAATCGGGATAACAACGTTGGCGCCTCAATTGCCTCGTGCTTCGCTTTCGCAAAATGCTGCCGGGTTTAGGGTTATGTCTAGAATATGGCTTACCTGGCGCGACCTCTTTGAGCTTTTGCTGTATCACACTAGCAAGTTCCAGTACGTGAATTGGCGGTCGGCCCCAGAAAGTCATACAGTATCTCGTATCCTTGAAGCCCGGTTCTATATGCGGGTTTTCAAGCCGCAGCAGGTAAGGATCAATAATCAGCTCCTTGAAGTTGGCGTCTAAGAATTTCTCCTTCTGTTGCGCGTTGCGTCGAATACGATGCGCTGCGTACAATGATTGAATCTCGGCCTAATCCTTCGGTTAGCCGTGGTATATATCCTGGAAGAATGAGTATAAGTATTGTATTATAAGGCTTTTCGTTTGCTTTGGGGGTTTCCGCACCCCAACTTATCTAAAACCCCTCTCGTCCACTCCATATCAATCTTCCCTGTATGCGGATACAGCCTCATTATGAAATGCAAGTACGACATTGATAAGAAGGCAGAAGAAACTCAACTGGGTCACCATGACAGGCTTCAATTAAAGCATTGTACGGGTTCTCTCCTGGCTTCAGTACTACACCAGACAAGTCTTCCAACTTGTTCTTTACGTCGGTTGATTCGAGCACCGACCCCATAATAACTTAAGCGTGAGACACATGAACGCAGGAAAGAGTGTCTTAGATGGTGGTGGCCAATTAATGGGGGTGTCGTGGAAGCTAAGTTGAGGTCCTGGTGTAAAATGCTACACCTCCACTGCGGCTGATGTGCTGATGTGGCGCTATTCATGTCCAGTGGTGGCTTAGAACCTACAGGCCTGGGTATATACGTGTATTTGGAGAGCGTTTAGTGGCTGGGGAGAGCTCGATCCTAGATATTGAGGAGCGCACTTGGTTCACATCACTCGGTTTTCTTCGCCCCTGCCTACCTGGTTACCTTATAAATACCGTCCAAATTAGGTACTCTTTTATATCGGGAGAGTTAAGTTCAACTTTCCTAAAGTGAGTTGTTGGGATAGGTAAATATATGACTTTGTTTAGGTACATACCCCTTTAAGACCCTAAGGTTAGCATCTTGCAAGGACCTTGCAAGTCTCCCGGCTATTCTTCGGCGGATATTTGGAAACCAATGAGCGACCAGCTCTCATTCAACTACTGACCTAGGTTATACTCTCCCAATTCTTCCTCTTATTAAGCATTGCCAACCTCCCTACTAAGTAAGCTAGACAAGGGAACAAAATCCTCGTAAAGCTCATTTCACTACTCCTTCACTGCGGGCACTGCGTATGTATGACGTCACGAAGCACCCCCTAAGGAGCACTTTGCCAACAACAGGAGCTAACAACAATACTAGGAACCATACGTCTCTTTGATTTGAGACACTACTAAGCCCTGTTGGAATAAGCTTTGCTGCAGAGAGATACTCGACGTCCAACATCCAAAGAGCCACGCCCAGTTCGTAATATTCCGGATCCAGCACGTGACTAAAACAACTTCCTTTAGCCTAGCTTGATGGACTCTCCACTAGATGCTATGCTTAACGAAACCTGCAACTTTGTCCTACTGCTTAAGGACAGGCCGCTCTTCACTTTTCACGACTGCCGATAATCTCTTTCGTCAAATCGATTCACATCATGCCATTAGGCCATGATCGTTCTTGCTCCTTAAAAGCAAGCAACGCCAATCCTTGAAGGCGGGGCCTCAATAGATCAATGGCTCCTTTTGTTGTGGTTTCGATATATACTCCAAACCACAACCCCCCTTACATTGACCCCACCCGATGTTGGGTTCTTGGTCAACTTTTTAGGGAAGTGGAAGTTCTGATAAGAGACAAAATCTGAGCCTGCTGACCTGCTGTCAAAGACTGTTGGCGTCCATGGCTTGCATCCTCGCAGGAGGCAGACACTGTGAATGTGAACAGAACAGGGGACGACCATTGTCACCTGTTTGTTGAGGTGGTATCAAAGAATTCCCACTTCGTGTGATTCTGCACATCCAAAGAGCTCAAGATGAAGCTGATCTGCTAGTTGGACAGTGGCTGGACCTGCCTAGGTATTGGCTGAGATGCATGCCAGAACCTACTACTAAGTCGACTTGTGTAAGCTAGGTGAGAGCATGTCTTTAACCCTGGTATTGTGGTCCTCTTGCTTTGGGAGTTGGCACATAAAGCTAGTATCTTTGGACAATTCTCTGCTGATTTGTTATTACCTTGCGGCTACTGAGATGTTTGACCTCAACTATCTAATCTATTAGACGCATTCATTGAGAGGTGCCTGCTCCTTGTCATTCCGCTGGGTTTATTGTCAGGGAAATACTTCTCTTGCGTGCTGTCATTTAGGGCTTTCAGAATCTTGAGTGGTGGTCACCCCTGGTCAACCCCTCGCGCAACGTTACGCACTTTGTCCCAGATCTTAGTGCAAATGTATCGACGACGTGGTTCGCGATGTGGCTGTTGACGTTTGTTTCTTGGTTTGAATGGGAGACATGGTTGCTACGGCGTCATGCCAGCTATGGCCACAACTTGGAAAATTCTGATGCGTGGGGAAAATTTGTAACCCTGCATTCTTTCCCATTTATTTTCCTTGAATCTGGAAGCTCCCACAACATCTTCTCTCATCATCCCCCACGCCTCCAGTTTTGCCCTCTCCAAGTACTGCTTGCATTAAGCTGGATTCACCTTCATCTCCGAGCTTAATTGCTCTGTGTATTCATCCTTCATACATCTCCATACCTAGTGCAGGTTCCTTCTGACCAGGCTTCCCCAAGGAAGGTATCGCAACAAGCATCACCACATCCTCGCGAAACGCTCTTCCCTTTCTGGCCTCCTACTTCTGGGATCCTTCCTTACATTCTACCTCGAAACATCTGTTCGTTTTCTACCGCTATAGTCGTGTGCCTTTCATCATGGCGCCGCGAAGGTCTTCCCGGAAGCCGCACCCGGCGATAATGCAACTTATTCAATCACCATTAGAAGATTCTGACTATGTACAGCATCTTGACTACACAGAGGCTCCTGAGGATATAGAGACTTCCGTACAGTCGTCACAGCGCGGGTTGAAGCTCGACTTACCACCCATTACAAACGTGCACCAAGCTTTCAAGGACATGTTGTCCAAACGCACATCTACGATAGCCGCAGTCGCCGATAACAAGGGATTTGAACTCCGCGTTGGAACTATATGCTCAGGGACGGAGGCTCCAATCTTTGCACTCAAACTCATCCAGGATATCTCCCAGCTGTTCACTAATGGCCGGAAATTTATTGAATTGCACCACTTATTTAGCGTCGAGAATGAACCTTTCAAGCAAGCCTACATTTCCCGAAATGCCCCAGGTAGCATTGTTTTTCGCGACGTAGTAGATTTTGCCGATAAAAATGCTACATCTGCGTAAGTTCTTTCTTTCTTCCCTTGCATGCTTGTATCTATTTGCGGCCACGCGCCTGATCCGTACTGACAAGTCTACAGTCCTACTATTATGGGAGATCATTGCGAAATCCCCTGCAACATCGATCTTCTCATTGCCGGCACATCTTGTGTTGATTTTTCACCACTCAACTCTCAGAAGAAGAAAGATGTGCAGCTTGCTAGTATGGTTACTGGTAAATTTCTCCATGAAGAGTGGAAGAAATCTCTTCGTAAAGGCGCCGAGCCTCTTCGGGAGGACTTCTTCGATGACTTTCGCGAATGGCTAAGTTGCGTTACCCCAGACCAGATCCAGGCAGCTGGAAAACAGATGGGACAGTCGAGTACAACTTTCTTATCGACTATCTGCTACATAAACAACCACCGGCCTAAAATGGTCATCTTGGAGAATTTAGGCAGCGCTCCCTGGGATACCGTTTGTGACCTTTTTCTTCATGCTGCTGATTATGCTGCAACATATGTTAGCGTGGATACCAAAAATTATTACATTCCCCAGACAAGGGTTCGTGTCTATGCGGTCGCTGTGGACCGCCGAGTCTTCGGGAACTCTGCAGACCAAATCGTCAACGAGTGGAAAATACAACTGTTAAGTTTGAAACGGGGCGCATCCTCACCCGCACAACACTGGTTACTTGCACCTAACGACCCGTTGGCCATGAGAGCGCGCCAGGATGAATCTGAGAAGGCTATAGCCAATAGTTTGAAGGCTAGCAGAGAAAATCAATGGAAGCGAAGCAAGATGCGACATCTTCGTGTTCGTCGCCAATGTAAGCTTGGCAAGGACCGCCCTTTGACTGCATGGGGTCAAGGCGGAATTGAGAAGCCTTATGACAGGCTGGATAGACTTTTCCTCAAGAGCCAGAATGAGCGTGTTTTGGACTGTGTCGACATATATTACTTGCAGTGCCGTGGCGGCGGGTCGCAGTCTGTCGTCAACGTTAGTGACGGACATTCCAACGACACCAGCAAAGAACATAAGGGGCCAATGCAGTATTATGACACCAGGTTCAAGTGTTATATTGTCGACTGTAGCCAGAATATTGATCGCATGAAACCAGAAGTAGGCAACTTCGGTATCACCGGGTGTTTGACACCTCGTGGTATAAATCTCATTACAGACCAAAACAGACTAGTGTCCGGTTTTGAAGCTCTTATTCTACAGGGCTTACCTATACGAGATCTAGATCTGACTAGAGAATCTCAAGATGAGCTACGTGATCTCGCTGGTAATGCTATGACCACAACGGTTGTTGGAGCTGCTCTATTCTCTTTACTGGTCGCTGTTGATACTCACGGCAAAAACATCGACCCACCGCCTCTTGGGATGATCACCACTAAGAGCCAACCCGTTGTGTCATACCAGCCCTTATATCAACCTCCATCTATGAAACCTAACCAGACCTGGAGCACTGCACTGGAACCGTTCTGCGATGTTCAGGTAGCTATCAATTTATCGGAGCGCTGCCGTCGCTACTGCTATTGTAACGGTGGTGCGAAGTACAGTACTGAAGAGCTGGTACGCTGCGAGGTTTGTGGTGTTATTCGCTGTACAAGCTGTGCAGGCAATCCGAAGCACCAATTCGGCCATTTGCGGTCTATCAAGGATCCAATCATGAACGATGCAGCACCTCATGAGATAATGAACTGTTTCCCCACGGCCTTAAACAACATCATAAGTAACACGATCGGGCATATTCCATTCCGCCCGGATTTTCATGATTCTGAACTGCAAAAATGGCTTCTCAACTCCTTGCGATCAGCTACTTTCTATTACACCCGGGTCCTCATATCGGATACTGTGACAGTCTGTTACTCAGCCAAAGACGACAAATGCTTTTTGGATCTCCAAGCTGTCATTTCGGATAGAGGAGTCACGTGGTATCTGTTCTTAGATCCTTGGTCCCTTTGCGGCCAGCGGTTAAGTAAGGGGCTCGGAATACCTCCATCACAGATGTTGCGCCCTTTCGGTCGTGTACGCATCTATCCCTCCACAGACGCATTCATACCAAAACAAAATGCATGGGAGTTTTGGGTATTCACTGAGATCTCGATGGACGTTGACATGATAAACCTCCATACTGGCTCAATCGAAATTAAAGATGTCTCCGGCGCATATCTCCCAAGCACAATCCGTAACGAAGTTCAGTCAATTATAGGCGTCTATGAGCACCATCCAGAATGCGATACAGCTGAAGACAGCCTGCATGTCGGCAGCCAGGTCCCTAAGCGGTATCTTTTCAAAGACACTACCGCGATAGGTGCGACCAAGGACGACTGCTATGTTATCTCCGATGAGTGTAAACGCTTGGAGAAACACGAGTTCCGTGATTTTTGTTTAAAGTTCTTGCCAGAATGGACCCCTCAGACGGCCGGGCCGCAGGCAAAACTCCTGGTCAAAGGATACTGGCATACGGCTGTGACAGCGGTTACACAGAGTCCTCCCGTGCGTTATATGAGACATGCTGGTTTTCGATTTGTCCCTAGCAGCTCGGAGCTACATCTCAATGGTGAAAATCACCGAGTACGAACTTTGGCAAGTGTCTGTATTGATTCAAACATGCTTGAAGAGACATATACAACCTTATGCAAGTACGAGCGAGTCGGCCCCAAGAGCTGGGCTGTCGTCTCACGTTCAGATTACTCTGCTCTTTTCGACCTCTTAGCTCCGGTTAACGCTAACCTCGGCGATGTTGAGTCTACACTTGATCTCATCATGACAGAGAATTCTAGACAATTCTGCCTAGATTTACCAGACGTCCATTGGATGGAAAAGGCAATTGATGGGACAAAGACGAGCGATCGAAGCGCTCGTGAACCATACCGCCTCTCCAGCGAAATGCGTGTTTACGAAGAAAAGCTCCGAAATTCTGGTGAGCCTCTTCGAATTGCTGTAAACATCAGGGGCGATACAAACAGGGAGAACTGGAAAGTGGTGAGAGCGAACTATGAGGTGAATGTTGATTTGCTTCTGCATCGGGCAGCAAATTACTTGCCACGACTCAACAACTGTTCAAATAAAGTTCTCGGTTTCAAAACAACCATCGACATGAAACAGGGGTCTTTGACCATCCCGAATTTAAGATTTGAACCGCTTAGAAAATCGCTTCAACGTCTATCGGGAGAGAAGAGCATAACACCTCCAAAGGTATTCATCAACGGGCATACGCTCACTAAACAGCAAGCGATCTCCCTGAATTGGATGCTGGAAAAAGAGCGCACGCCACCGCGGTTTATCGAACGTGAAATCGAAGAATGTTGGTTTAAACCTCTCAACCTCCGTGTTCTTGCTGTCGCAGAGCGCAGCACCCAAAGCCCAGGCGGTATTCTGGCTGACGATGTCGGCTATGGAAAAACGGTTATTAGTCTTGCTCTCATGCAGGCCCAACATGATTTTGACCAAGGGCACCTCCTTCGGCAGCGGGGTGGCAATGAGAAAAATACATTAGCTTTAGCAGCGTCTCTCGTGCTCGCCCCAAGGCACCTGGTTGAGCAATGGCGTACGGAGGCAATCAAGTTTCATGGCTGGCAAGCCCCAGATGTTCTCGTCATTAAATCGTCCCGTGGTCTACAAGGCATTCTTGGCAAGGCAGATCCTGGTGGTACGACGGATACGTCTCGTGGGAAAAGGCCTAGAACACAGAAAAGGACGACAACGTTACTTGATGAATTCCGAGCGGCCAAACTCATCATTGTAAGTACGGCCGTGTTCGATAACAACTACTATACCTGGCTCGGGAAATATGCGGGGTCTCTGGCTCACCCCCGTTTCCTTCCCAAGACGAAGGATATTACGACGAATCCCAATGTTCCTGGCGCTTTCCAGGATTGGTACGAAGACGCAACGACGTACGCCCGAATGCATCTCGCAGGCTTCAACCCCGTCGTCTTCAACCTGGATCGGCTTGAGATAATTGAGCAACGTCAGATGAGTCTACAGGGTTCCTGGAGAGATGTTGTGGCTGATTACTACGACGCTTCCACACGTCTTGGTTGCCAAGTCCGCCGTGGTAAAACGGGAAAACTTGTCGATGGTGAAAAGGACAATGCCACCGTGGGCAAGGAATACGATGAGACGGCCAGGGCCAACGTTCTTACTGAGAAAGATTTCAGGGCTGATGAATTTCTCCATGTGCTCGAGGCCTTCAGCTTCGCTCGAATTATTTACGACGAATTCTCATATGAGAATTTCTGTGTCGCACAGTTCGTCAAGAACGCACAGGCCCATGCAAAGTGGGTTCTATCGGCCACACCCCCAACGAGCAACGTCAGAGCTGTATGCGATATTGGGCAGCTCTTGGGTATCCACGTTGCGAGACCTGTCAAACTACGTCCAGGACTGCCTCTCATTACCGAGGGCCCAATTGTCTTGCGTCAGAATGCTACAGAGAAGCAACTGTCGTACAGCAAGCTATACACAGACAAGAGTGTATGTGAACGAGTAGAGCAAGCCCACACGTTCCTTCGACATTTTTCCAGTGCCAACCCATTCGACGAAGAAGGTTTGGGTAAGATCAAGGTGTGCGAGAATGTTATTTGTTCACACATGAATCGATTCGAGCTTGCGAGATACCTTGATATGCAAAGAGATCTTCGTAATTGCGACTTGGATGTTTCTAATTTATTGAAACGTCACCAACTCGACTCTCGCACCGTCACAGAACTCCCTGCGGAGGGGGGGCTTCGTGCTGGCCTGGCCCTCGCGTACATTGCATCCGTCGATTGCTCAGATGATGATGACGGTAACATTAAGCGGCTCCTCTCTCGTCGGCGTCGAGACCTGGAGGAAGCTAAGGAAAGACTGAAGTACATCACAAATGTAGCAATCTGGCTTGTTCTTCGATGGTTTCAGGAAGAGCGGGAGAAGAAAAATACGTCTGCGACCCAGTTTGTTGCGGATTTTGCTTATCACATCGAGTCAATTCTTGATGAAAACGCAGAAGTTTTCGATAGTTCAGATGGCCTTGAGGCAGTCACCGGCTCTATCGATGAAGAACAATTTGAGGACTGTTCACAATGGATGGCCAGCATTGACGCAGATGCAAGAAATTCGATGGGTTTCTATCAAGATCTTGTCACACGTGTTAGCAAACAGATGCCGGCGAATGTATGGGCGACCTATTTTCAACTGTCAGCAGATCGTGTCATCAACCTTGAACTTTCGGAAATTCACGCTTGGATACGAGAGTTACGGGGACGAGACCCTCGCCAACTCACCCTCGACGCCGCTCGAAAATATCTACGAGGACTTATCGCAGACAAGCAGACGGAGGAGGATCCAGAATCCCAGCAGCTGGGAAACAGCGGCAAGAAGACCTCTGATGTGAAGAAGGGCGAGAGCGACGACAGACCAAAGTATCCGGGGTTTCATGTTCAGAAAAGAACGCGTGGCGCCGTATATACCGAAACTGAAGCTGAGATCACTGACATCATGGTGAAATTGGATGAAGTTAAAGAAGAAGTCATAGCTGAGGCAAGACGGGTTACAACCGCCGAGAACCTCTTCTGTCGGGATGATCAGCGCAAGTGTAATTCATGCGGAGAGTCTTGCACTGATCTACACTTCCTTCCGGACTGTGGTCATTTCATCTGCTCAAAACATCTGGACGTTAGGTTTTGTGGCCAGATCGAATCTGAGAAGTACCCGAAAGGAAGCGGTTGCTCAGCTATGGTTCACAAGCGCTCGATCCCTATTCAGCAGATTGACCGTTGCAAATTGGATGTCACGCCCGCACCGGCACAGGCTAATCTAGACAAGGAGGCGCCAAAGGTCAGTCCCAAGACATGGAAGATCATCAGCACAATCGAGAAAATTCTCCGCCAGAGCAACGACAAGATCTTGGTATTTTACCAATTTGAAAAGCAGATGGAGGAAATCCGTAACTCGCTAGAGTACTCTGGAATCTCATTCCACGCGCACTCGACGAACAACAAAAATGATTCTCGTCCTACCGCACTGAACTCGGCCAAAGAACGAGTCCGCATCTTCCAACTCAACAGCGAAGAGGCTGCGGGAACAAATCTTCAAGACGCGAACCACGTCATGTTCATCAATACACCTATTTTCGGAAGACAGGAGGACTTTGAAAAGTACGTGAAGCAGGCTAAAGGACGGGCGATCCGTCACGGACAGCGCAAAGAGGTGCACGTCTACTATTTCGTGACCGCGAACACCTTCGAAGTCGACCTTCTCCAGCTACGAAAGCGGTCCTCTATCAGGCTCCAAAAGGGAGATGTCGGATATTTCGTCGGTGACGCCGATAACAAAACTTCTTTCGACACCGATGGAGATGAGAAGATGAAAGACGGACCACACGCGAGCTGCTAGGAACGGCTTACGTCTGGTCTTTCCGACGATGAGGTTTGGAAGCTCACGGACGAGACAAATTGGCTTGTCCATCAGAATCGCGAGTCCTAAACTGCAGCTCGGCTGGGTATCTACCCACTATCCGTTTCCGGTTCGATGGAATAGCCAAGCCCGGGGTTCGCCCTATTACTTAGGCTGCGATAATGCGAAGCTCATTGCTTGTCTCTACTGTCAGATGAGCCGCACGTGTTGTTCAACTCGCTATTTCGTAGAGTGTTACAGGCACTACGACGCGAGTACGAAAGGGGAAATACATGTCTATTTCGTTTTCTAGCTGCTGTGTAAAAAAAGGAAAAAAAAAAAAAAAAAAAAGAGGTTGGAAGTGACAGGCAAAAATTGGGTGATGTAATGGCAGTGAACCAAAATTGGTGTGGATGAGATGAAGTTTGATTTGCCAAAGGAGTGGCCATAGTCTACGGAGTCCTTTACGCAGCAGCATTGCATTAATACAGATTGATCATAATCCCCCCGCGCTTTTATGTGATGGTGATAAGTAAGATGGTTAAGACGTTGTATGCGGCTCTAGAGTGTGGCTCATTAAAATATGCACGTAGATGGATTACAGTAGGTCCTGCGGGCATAATTAGTACATTGCAGTATCAAAGCCTGCGGGTGAATGGATATGAGCGAGTACTCGTGCTGTAAACATGCATCTGGGAATAGGGTCATAGGCGAATTAGACGCCGGACCGAAGCCGAGACCGGGATGCGGAGCTCCAATTAATTGCGTTACAGAGACAGAGTACAGTACTCCGTAGATAGAAATGATCCAATGGCTACAAGGTATCATTCACTTATCTTTCTAGTGTAGCTCCGGTTAATCAACAGGGCCCGCTAGCCTCCGACAACAACTCCCTCTCCGACAGTTTTGTGGTTACATCGCCCAGGTATCTAGATACCTACCTAGGTACCTAGGTTTCTACTCAGAAGACCAATCATACCCACCACGCAAGCGTACATTAATTAGCTCATCATGCTCGTGCGGACAATACCCGTCACGGAGCCCCTCACAATCGCAGCGGGACCGCTCACGAGGGACGCCTTCGCGGCCTTCGGCGACGTCATCGCGAACCCGCGGCCGGAGCGCAGGCCCTCCAACACGGCGCCCGAGGCCCTAGCGCGCGGCGAGCTGCCCTGCGGCGCCGTCTCGGCCAACCAGGGGACGGCCATCCAGTACAAGGCCATCGCGTCCATGCCGCGGGATCTCTACGGGTCGGCGCCGAGTCGGAAGGCTGGGAGTGCCAGGATGACCATGTTCGTGTGTGGTGCGCGGACGCTCGTCGGTAGGGGGGGAGGCGAGGAAGGGGAGAAAGGGGGGGCGGATGGGTTTCGAGTGGTGATCCTCGAGCGTCATCCCTTTACGTCGCAGACCTTCATCCCCCTCACGGCGGACACGACGAAGCGGTATCTCGTCATCGTCGCGCCGACGCTTGGGTCCACGGGGGACGATTCAAGCCTGCCTGCGCCCGAGGGGGCTGGGCTGCCGGGTCGTGGGCTGCCGGATGTGCGGGCGTTGAGGGCGTTCGTGGCGACGGGCGAGCAGGCGGTGACGTACGCTGCGGGGACTTGGCATGCGCCTATGGTTGCTCTCGGGCCGGCGGACTCGACGATTGATTTTGTTGTTGTGCAGTTCGCGAACGATGTCCCTGTGGAAGACTGTCAGGAAGTTGCTCTTGAGGACGGGGGTAAAGATGAGAGGGAGGGGAATGGGCCTGGAACCATTTGGGTGCAGGTCCCTGAGAGATATAGGAGAGAGTTGGCCAAGTTGTGAAACCAGTAGGAGGCGGGTTAGATGGTGAGAGTCGATGAGAAAAAGTTGGGGGTGAATATGAGGAACTCGCATTCTGGGAATAATACCTACAGAGATACAGAGAGCGAGTGAGCTACGGACTGAGTGAGGTGTACGTTTGTTTTATAGCATCAGAAACTGGGGTAGGCGTTCAAATACTCGTTCATAAAAATGACACTGGATCACATAAAAAAGACTTGAGCTACCACCTAAACTAATCTAAATTGAAAGGTTCTATTCAGTTTGTTCCTCTTTTCTACCTACAAACTCTTGGGCCGCTGTCCCGTCTCAGCCGGCATTCTCAATACCTAAGCTAAGTACCTAAGTAGGTAGGTAGGTACCTAGTGTACCTAGGTGTGCTAGTAGGTACGGTAGGTAAGATATAGCGCCCGCTAGCCAAAGGCACTGTAAGAGCACTAACGTAGGGGACCTAAGCGCCTACACTACCTAAGTACTTAGTAGGTAGGCACCTAACGTCTTAACTGCACTACCTAGGTACTTACAGACTGCCCAGGCCTTCAAACACCGTGAGCAGTCTTACATCTCTACCTATTTGCGTCACCTAATCTTCTTCCTTACTTCAACCAAACCCAAAGCCATTTACCAAAAATCTTCACGTTCTGCGAGATGAAGAGATTATCCGTGTCCACAAGCGCAAGCTGTCCCCGCCTTGGGACTGAAGTTGCTATCTCGGGTCTTGGTATCTGCAGCTCGTTTGTCGCCCTTCGCTGCCAGTTGCGAGGATCCCACCCCCAAAACTTGACTTGGTAGAGTACTGTCAGAACGACGAGCAGTGCGATCTATCATTGTAGTTAGCGTGATGATGTCTTCCACGATTGGGGGCTTAATAGCTTGGGTCCTACCCCTATATAACACGCCACGAAGTCACCCGCGCTGAACGGTGGTGAGAACGTTCGCCAGCCGTTGAACAAAACGAGCACACTACATCCGAATAACCCATATACCGCGCGCAGCCACTGCCCGTGAGACCTGTACGGGTATTGCGGGTTCTGCCGATCGTACAGCTGACGAACGCTGGGGTCGTCCTTGTTGTCAATGTTCTCGTCTCTACCTTCGGCGGCCGCCTTGAGGCTATATGGAGTTTAGCTGATATGCTATGTGCATAGTGAGAACAAGTATATTTGCCTTCTAAAGAAAGATAGGAAAGACGCCGCCATCAGGCCATATGTGATTGTTAATAGGGTTACCGAGAACCGGACGAGTCTGCCGAGAATCTAACCACACCGTTTAGCCTAGCTCGATACACAATTTAGAGTGCCCAAAAATTTACCAACTGGGAATCCTCATTGACAGCTAGAAATCCGAGCATGCCAAAGGCCGCACTCAACAGGACGGCCGCGTGGGGAACTCCATAGCTTGTACGCTGTAGCCTTCGACGAAATGTTTGGATAGGAGCAATTTCTGGCCAAACTTCCGGTATGGTCGCCAAAGCGTGCAAGGTGCGTGACGCATTGTATAATCCATTTGCGCCAGCCGTAGTGGCGGAGAAAATGATGAAATCGTTAATGAAGTATGGCCACCCACGAAGGCGATTCAGTATCGGCGAGATGACGAAGACGCAATTTTGCCCGTAGCCGAAGGAGATGATCTTGTTGTCGACAATTTGGGGGTACGTGTATGGCACGTTGAAACCGACGGTGAACGTGGCCAATGAATACAATAGTATAATGCGTAACGCGATCTTACGCGTCCCAATCTTCACAGTCTCCTCGGTCCGTAAGTCACGGTTCTCGGCCGCTGTAATAGCTATCGTCTCAAACCCAATGAGACCGAACAGGCAAGAATTCAAGGAGTCCCACTAAGGAACAGAGTATCAGCCCAAATTGCCTCGACCTCTCTCTCCATTAAGCTGTGTAGAGAGTTTATACTTACAAAGGCCCCGAGCTCGGCTGTCCCACCTGTTGCAACGAAACCACTCGGCAGTGTCAGATTATTGGATTTAAAACCATAGGGGTCATTGTACGTCCACAACGCCTCTTGTCCCAGTGGCCGTTGAATTTGCAAAGCCACATTCAAGAGGATCATCAATATGATAAAAAGCATTTTGATTAGCCCGAAAATATATTCGATACGTCCCAGTTGTCGCACGGGTAACATGTTGACCAATACCATGATTATAAGAAAGCTAAAGACGAGGATAGCCGGTGAAATCTGTTCGAGATCCAACGTCAGCAGGGAAAGTCAGGCGCAAAAATGTTGAAATATTGAACAACTGATGAGCGCCATGTGGTCTCGCAGCTGGGAATCTACCCTTCAGCAAGGATTAGGGCCTTACCCTCGGCTGAAATTCGAGACTAGGCTCTGGATAATGAGCTTCAGTTAACAGTTCTGGGGGGTATTTGAATTGGAAAATGTGAGTTATCGCAACAAGCTCCGCCGCGATCAAGATAATCCAAGAAAACCTAACATTCTCAGTTACGAACAGGATAGACTAGTGTACCGAGAGGCATACCACGCAAGCCATCCAGCACTATATCCCAAAGATTCGTCAAGAAACCGCCGTGGGAACTCGATGATAGGCCCTTTCACGGGAAACAGCGCTGCCATTTCGCCTAGACAGGCAGCGCAAGACCATAACACCGTGCCTGCGAGAATATAGGCAATCGTCGCTAGGCCGGGTCCTGACAGATATATGATCCTTCCTGTCTGTAGGAAGAGCCCAATCCCTATGCATTGCGAGAAAGACATCATGTTCACATGATGTTCAGACAGCATCGGCCTACTCGAGGTTAATCGTCTTGAAAATACATAGTGAAGGAAGACTAAGTCTGACCGAAGTTGGGTTGACGGAGTCTTAGGATACTCGGTCAATCCACGCGCAGCCAGTGCCGCCGACGTTTCTCGCGATGACTCCGGCTTTTCCAGATCAATATCATGTGAAGCCATGTTCATCGCGCGAGGAAAGATGCTTTTTGGCTCGAGTTCTACAACGCAAGTCTGGGGATGCTTGAGAAGCGTCCGCCCCCAAAGATTTATTATTCGCGTGGGCAGATAAAGTGCATTAGAACGAGGGGGAAATAATCTAATCGTGTTGACCAACACAACGTAGCTGAATGCAACGGTTCGCCGATTATGAGATGTGAGATTGGTTACATACTTGTGTTCCATTGCAGCTTTATCTACCGTGGTTCCTACTACGTAGGTAGTATTTCGCTTATTCTAAATGAAAAGAGGCCTTAGCTAAGCAGATCTAATCATATTGGTAGGCTCAGAGCAGTAGGTCGTCGCTCGACTTGGCGCCAGCCCGCAGATCGTAGGCGCAGTGCGCGAAACTTAACCCCGAATCGAGCCTCCTAGCCAGACAATGCCCGAATTTGTGCCACCGGCGCCATGGGGAGCGAGCAAGGTTGACATTGGATAACGGGCTGCCACCTTAAGGCCAAATCATCATTAGTGAAAGGGTGTGTGAGATCCTACTTCAGCAAGCCCTCGCCATTCCAACCTCTAACTCAACACCAAGCCTTCCCTAATCCTGTTCAGCCTATTAGCGTTACAGCCGCTTTCTGCACCTCTGTCATCCAAAAGCAATCATTACGACTTATCGAGCAGGGATACCAGTTGATTATACATGGCTATCACCCGCCTTTCTATTGACACATGCAAGGCCAATAGCCTCGATGTATGGTCTGTCGGCGAGAGGAAACCAACTTTACAATAATGCAAGAGAGATAGACTCTCGGCTTCCAAGTATGACATTCTAGCTGAGAGCTCAGGTTCATTTCCTCGACGAATTCTCCCTCTAAGTCCCTTGGGCGTACAGGGCTGCCGAGGGGGGGAAAGAATGAGACTCGAAAATTTTCGGACGCCAAATGTTATATTCAAACTTCATGTGCGTGAGACGCCACCGCGCGGGGTGATATCCCAAGCTGCATACGAAACATCTTGCACTACATTACTGCCTACTTAGATGACAACACCTAGCGCGACTGCATGATCTACAACCAATAGTTGATCTCTCTCACCATTTACTTGCATGTCCAGTAGATGTCTCTTATGCTAAAGCTTGAGCACATCTATCAGATGATGTAAGATTGTCACAATCAAAGCTATCCGGTGGTCATACTGCTTGCTCAACTCCTATCGACCTGTAGCAATATCAAGGCTCTAAGCTTTCATAGCAGAACTATACAGATTGACTTTGATATTCATCGAGTAGGCAAATACGGCGCGTCTCGCAGCTGAATTTACTACGTTTGTAGGATTATGTATTGCTCATCATGAAAGCATATGAAGAGAAAATCCCGTTCATCACCAGGCTCAAGAGGTATACTTCGTCGTGGACTGTCCAAGCCTTCATATCGTCCAATCTGGGCGCCTTGGCCCAAGAAGAGAATCAACCTCATCTGTAAGGTCTCTTATGTGTGTCTTTCGCAACCACGATAACTGACAAATGTAGACGGGACTTTCTAACTTTGAACACTCTTCATTATGTCCAGCATGTGGTCAACTTACAACAAAAGCAAGGCAGATTCCGTCGGTCTGCTTTGCACCCACCGGTTCGCCTATAGCATCTGATATTACGCTAACACCTCCGCTGCCTCTAAAGAGGTTCGATTCGCCGTGGCAAGCAATATCAAACCAACAACGTCCTCCTTACTATCAACAAACATCGACAGAAAGTGTGTCGCAACACTCCTCACAATCATTGAATACATCATTGATACGAACACCTCCTAGCCCAACTCTACCAGAGCCTATAACGTCACTTAACATTATAGACAATCACCTTGAAGAGTTCCGGTTTGCTACTCCATCACAGCCTTCAACCACGTCGCCAGAGCAAAAACGCAATGGACTTTTCCACATTAAATGGCCGGGTTCTAAAACGAAGTCCGATCGCGGGAAGGTTCAACCTAGGTCTACATATTCGCAAGAGAGTAACGACTCCGAACTCCCCAAGTTCATGTCATTTACATTTGCGCTCACTGGCGGAGCCTTGCTAGTATGGAAAAAGGATGGCGATATCCTGGTGAGGATGGAGCTAGAAGCATCTGTTCAACGATCTATCAATCTGGGGGAATTGCTACCTAGCGGTGCAGACATCGATCGCTCAGTAAGTACACGATTCGCTGTTGAAGGAAGCGAATGGATTTCGGCTATAGTCGCACACAACGTTGCTCATCAGCGAGTAAGTAAAACGACTAGCCATTCTCCTTTTTGTCTCTATGCCAAAATTCACACCACAACATAGCGGCTCTCACTTTTCGTCGTCCACTGCAGCGGCCTGCCAGAACGGTCCAGCATATACCCTTTAGACGACCACACCGAACCGCGATGCCTCGCTATCTCTTCAAATAACGCATTCGTCGCCGTCGGGTTCGGAACGAAAGTATTGCTTTTCTATTACCAAGGCGGCGAACAGCAATGGCTGAGGGTATTACGTATTCCCGAACTGACCAATCCCTCGATGGCGCGTTTCCAGGTGATGAGTTTCTCAGGGGATAGTTCATGTCTAGCTGTGTCGACACAGAAACGCGACGCCATGCGATCCGAGGATGATGACGTCGTCTTCACGCACGTCTGGCGGTGCGAGCCAGGCTCTAATTCTCCGCTGACGCTATGGCCGTGTGGAATGCCCACGGTGAGTTAGCACGCTACCTGCTCATTTCTGCTAGCTGGGTTTTGCCATGTCATTTTCGCTAACACGGGCACGTATAGGACGGTCAAGGGTTGACGACGATCAATTTCCATCCTGTTCTCGCCTCGGGGCTGATCACGGGCCTAACCACGACACCTTACCCCTTATTCCTCGCGCCTAGGGACCGACATCTTCCCCCGACGCCGTCAAGCAGCATCCCGGACTTCCGCATCCGCTGCAGCACGGTGCGTGCCCCTCCGAGCGGCCACCAGATGTACTTGTTGGACCAGCGCAACCGCGTCCTCTACGCCGACCTCCAGGCCCAGAGCGTCCGCGTTATCGCGGATCTACACGCGCTTCGCGGCGCGCTGAAGCCACAGGAAGAGCCGGCTATCATGGGGATCTCCGAGTCGGGTCGGCTGAGGGTATTCTGGAGGCAGGGCGGCGGACTACACATTGTAGAGATCGAGACGAGAGAGAGGATGGGGGTTGGGAGATATTTCAATAAGGAGGATGTTAGTTGGCGATGGTTTGATGCTTTAGGTGCCTCGTAAGATATAGGGCTCTGATTTAGAACTAAAATGTGTTCGTATACCAAAATCCACTAGTTAGCGGGTGTTGAGGACCCGGGAGTTTGCCCCAATAGTGTGAATCTTTCTAATTGACACCATTGGATGCAGATTATTGGTAGACATGGGGTGGGCTCTGTTCAAAATCCCGACTACGATTGAAGGGCATTATGATACGATTGCTTGCAATGTTGTATGAATTCCCTTTCGAGGCGAGATAAGGACATATAGGCTAGTGCTAGGGTGAAGGCGAATATCAAGGTACAGGTGAAGCCTTCTGATGGGACTTGTCGTCAATAGCATACATTTCTAGACCCAATGCCGAACATCGTTAACGCAGTCGTCAAACCCCTGAAGACAGAGTGCACGGTACCAACATATACGCAGATCAAGAAGTTATTATACCCCAATCGGTCCAACACTAGTCCTTTCTATTTACCTGTCGTTTAGGCTTCGTTGTGTCTGCACCAAGCTTGGCCACTGAGCCCAATCTGACCTGATAGATTATTTATGAGGCGCGTCAGGATCTTCAGCGCTGACTGCCGCTACGTTAGATCTCATCCCGCTTGCGTCCATATCAATTAGGGCCTTGCTGTCGGGGGCGCGCCTCTTTGTCGCGCGGGGTGTGATATACAATAGTAATTGAGTGTTCGGCTATGAGTTTCTCGAGTTCAGGTGACCCAAAGCGAATTTCACTGATCGGAGATATCTTGCCGTAACCGGCCTGTTCAAGAAGTTTGATGTTGGCTTGGAAAACTATAGCCGTTTTCTAGTAGGAAAGTCATGACAGAGAGAAACGTTCAGGATCTAAGACTGTTAGCATTACTCCGAAATGCATAACAATGTGTCTTACCTATTTCTATTCTCGAACAGAACCCGTTACGATTGTCTTCTTGATGTATCAAGTCGTTTATAGAACACATAGACTTGCTATACATCAAGGAGTTCATTGCAAATCGCTCAGAAATGTGTATAGCCGTATGACGAGCAGTCAGATGTATGTTATGCCCGCTAAGTACTTCTAAGTGGATAAGCATTAGGCCCAAGATTGGTGTCCTCATAGCCCTTGATTTTTATTCCAACATAATTCTCCGCAGGCGTAATAATATGATCAAAATAGTCTCGAGGCACGGTCCTATGGCCGTGTTTTAGCTTTTCCAAGATAGAGGGCCGACGGAATAGGAGCATCAAATGGTACAAACACACGAACCCACTGCTATCGTGCTCATTACAAGTGAAGGAAGGGAGTTCAATGAGTCTCTCGGGCATAGGGATTTGCGGTATACGAGCACCCCATTGCTTTTTCAGGAAGGCGAAGGCGCCGATATGGCTGGCTTTGCCATGCTGGTCTGCCCTTGAGTCGAAGCAGTAGGCTTTTCTAGCATCGATATCGACAATGATGACATACCAATGGTAATATCCGACTGACTCTTCGCCCCTTCCAAGAATCAGGAACCGCGGCTTTCTCGCTATCACCGAATTGTCCCAGTCAACATCTCGTAAGGCACCTTCCGTCAAGAAGTCCCCGAATAATTTTTCTATTGCGACCTTCGGCTTTCGTTGACCCTCGACGAAGTCGATAAACATCATGTGTAGATAGGCGCTGAGTTCAAATCCACTCGGCCTACTTCGCTCCGCAACCCGTAGGAGGATATTGGTTATCCGAGGTCCGATAATATTGTTCCATTGCCAGGGCTGAGTTTGGTCAGGTGGTAGTGTTCCATACATCAGAGCTGCTGCCCTAGGAGTCAGGGCTTTATAGATTGCAGTATTGGCCGATATACTTCTGGGTGGTCCGATTCGAGATGGTATGGGAAGTTCGTCTGTGGCTTGCGGTAGTCCGTCATATATAGACTGCAGCAATCCGGCGAGGTTCTCAAAATTGCCCTCGTGGACGCTAATCGCAAGATCAACCACTGATTCATCGAGTAAGGAGTCTGTAAATAGTCGGAAGTCCTTGTGGTTTGCGGTGGTATTTTTGGTGTCTATGTAGTCACAGAGGTTAGAAATATGTACTCCTGTGGAATCGGTGCTGTTACCGAGGGACAATGCTTCGCGCTTGTGTTCTGCCATGACGGTAAGAGCGAGGTAGCATCGAAGCTTATTAGACCAAAGCCAGGTAATATACGTGGTATATCAAATACCAACAATTAGCACAGAATATATAAAGAAAGGGATTCACAAGAGTAAGGGAATAGCAGAACGTAAGGATAAAAGGGCTTAAAGCGGTGCTTGGGCGAACATATTTGATGTTCAAGGACTGAAGGTATACTTTCTGGCATAGGTGGTTGGCAATATTGTTATTACTAGGTATGTGCCAGGTAGGTACGTAAATAAGTAGATGCCTATACTACCTTTGAAAACTGTTTGTACATCGTTCTTGTTTTTATTAACAAACTTGTGGTTATAGCAATGTTCCTCTTTCGTACTTTCCTTCTACCCTACCTTCCTTCTCAACTGCACAGAATGTACATTGGGCTAAAAGTTCTAGTCCTGGCCTCACTTCTCTCTATACCATCGGCTCTATTAGTATTATTGCCAACATAGCCTTGGATAATGAACAATATATGAGCTAGGACATTGCTGGCAACTAAGACTATGGCCAGCACTTAGCACCCTTATATCTCGAGCTAGCAGAATTCCATGAGATGTGAGGTAGTAACTCATTTTACACGGCCTATAATTAAATATAGCACTACTCAAACAGTTTTTTTCAAGGCAACTACCTCTGGCTCAGCAGCAGCTCGAAGGGGGCATGACTGGCTGGGATTATTATATAATTCACATATCATAACTAGAGTAAACGGTAACGATGTGGCCGGTTAGTACTTGTGGCTTGACCACTGTGCTTCTAAATTATGTCACTAGCAATATAATGTCTTTGCTGAACAGTACTGCTATGTATCTGCTTGGCTTCCAGTTTGACGTATTATCAACTTCGGGACAAGTTTCAATACTAGCAATGATAGTTATATTCTTGCTAGAGAATAAAAGCAAGAAAACTAAAAATCTTGTTAAATTCATCAGAGCAATCTCAACAAAACTCAAGGTCTAGTGACATGCCCTGCTTGACTCAGATGGCTACTCTCTCGCCTACGCCCATCTAAGCTCAACTACATCAAGCCGACTAGAGGCATAATCAAGTTTCGTTGGCTAGACTTTGGATAGTGAGGGAGGCTCGAGAGCATACCAAGCGGGCATATGACAGAAGAATGATGACCCAGTTAATACGGCGCAGGATATGGGGCTCTAAGGGTTGCAACGTTGCAATTAGCAACTAACTATCAGAACAACGGTTGTTTATTTTGTATTTTTTTACGTCAGGGCCGGCTGTACCTACTTAGTTGTTGTTGGTTCGCGAGGCAGATCTTGCAAATGGCGCAGTCTATTTTCCAGGGTAAGCAAAGTCCCGCCGTCGCCAACTTTTTTGCGAGTCCCGCTCGCAGGTAGATCAATAACTCACGAGTTAGTATGCGTTGTTGGCTCGAGACTAAAAGTGGTCCTGCAGGAGGTGAATTAGGAATGCCTCTCAGTAGAGGCACAGTAAAATAATGGCCAATGCAAACACACTTTTTACAGCAATTGGTCGCGATATCGAGGCCACAAAAGGGTCCATCTGTATAGTACTACCTAAAAGGAAACCTAGGAAGTTAATAAGCAATTGATTGCAGATTTTGTAAGGAATGATTCCCTGTAAGGGAGGCGCTACGCACCTACTATCTACGTATTGGACATGTTTGACAGGAAGCAGGAACCTAATTAATATGTTCCTAATATAAGCAAATATATGCAGTTATGCGAGGAGATCTAGATGCACATCAGAGCTAGGTAGCTAACCTGGACCCCTGAAACCGTATGGCGTGATTTTAATATGAATTTGGCCCCTTGACAACAACAACCTTCACGAACAATGCGAGGGTCCTGGGTCCTGGGTCCTGGGTCCTGCGTACGAGATTGAGTAAAATGCATGCAAGCCGATACGGCAGTGCAGTGCACTAGCCTGGCAGATAGTGTACACTACACTCCATTAAGTCCGAAAAAGCCTCAAATGCACTGCCAGGGATCTGTTTCAGAGGCTTTGATTTCAATGTTAGGACGTCGCTTCAGTGACTCTCTCTCGCTTGACACTGCTTTGGCAGGAAATGGAAACTGGCACGCCACCGTCGTTAGCATTCCTTCATAACCGACTGCATGTCAAATGCAGACCGGCCGCACCGGTTGCGTCGCTGTGCCGTGCGTGCCCGCTACGTACATGAAGGTAAGGGGGGCCCTTCAATGTGTCGGCTTCCGGGTGCTCCCTCCCGTCTGCCAACATGCAGGAGGCATTATCTTCGTGATTGGCCCCGTGGGATGAGCTGGAGCAGCGCATTGGATGATCCTAGCGCAGATGCGATAGCCGCTGGACATGGGAACAATATAGCCTGTCTTATTACCCCACGGAGGCAAGGCGGTAAGTGCCATTGATGCGGGCGGCTTATTTCGACTTCCATGGTGATAAGCGTTGTTGTTACCGTTGTTGCTAGGTTAGTAAAGCTAGGAGAATAGTCCTAGCGGGCCGCCCCGTCTTGTGTTCTGCTCCTTCGATTCTGGGATCTTCCGCCGTCGTCTTGCATTTTTATGGATACTCTGCGTGTTTTTAAACACTCCCGCGGCATGTGAACTGGACCCGCGGTGTAATTGAAGGCGCCGACGTAGTCAATATCAAACTCCTTGAAGTGTTGATGCACCCGATGTGACTATCCATAATATACGGGGTGCTACTGCATCCCTACCCTGCCATAGCCCCGACTGTGCGGCGCGAGCAATACGATGAAGGGAGATGTTGGTGTCCTTGACGTCGGAGGATTCCATCTAGGATGACGGTATGGCCCCCGGAACCTCGATTTTCCGAAGTGAGGTGAAGCTCAGCTTTCCCTGGGCCCTTTGACCGGTGAAATAACAGCCAGGCATGATAGCGGATGAACATACTCAGTATCACGAGGGCAGGCGAGTTTATTCCCGGGCACTAGGATATGCAGCCCGAGTCCACCTAAAGGTTATTATATCCTTTCTTCCAGCACTAGGGCCTTTCTCGGAGCAATTAACCCCAATCTCAGACTTAGTCACGCCATACCTATCCTAACCGTGGGGACCGTAGCGGATATCGTGGGATCACGACAACATAGCTCTGCTCGCAAAGCAAGCTTTTCCAACGAAAGACAGAAAATCGGTCTTAATGTGTAGAGGCAGCCCGTACCGCAAGTTGTTTGCCACAAATCCAGCTGATTTTGTCGCGGAATATAGAATTCCAGAGTGCGGCATACTAGTTTCGAGAATTAAGATCTGCAAGCAAGAGATTTGAACGCATTTTATAAGGATCACTCGCTAAGAGGACTATTATTTTTGGCGTGCGTTGCTACGCCTTATAGTCGTTGTGTCTCCCTTGTTGGGTCCCTCTTCTTTACCTAAGCCGAGATCCCATGATACCATGGTCAGTACATGGGGCAAAGAAGCCGAAGCATAGAGTAGTTCGTACGAAGTATGTGTTGATACCATAGGTAGACAGATCAGTAAGAGGTGGGAAAGGTGAAGATAGGCCGCGAGAGCCTCGAGAATCGACCTTGGGATATCGCACCACATTGTTATTCTGAGTAAGGCGGATACCGGGACAGGACCTCTCCCCTCACATCAAACGCTTAGCCAATAGCCTTGTCGCCACAGTGGCTTGCGATAGCACTGCCACGTGGTTGTTGAGACGAATTAGAGTGAGATGCCTATCGAGTCAAAACAGTCTTTGCTTTTGGCTGTTCAGCGACTGTTTATTCGATTAATGGTGGATATTTTCGAATTAACGGAGCTTTGCTCTGAGTTTGTAAAGACAATCAGTAACGGTATCCGAGAAACAAGCATATCCATTGGTTTCTGTCCTCTGTTGCTCTGTCTCATGATAGCCTAGCGGAGCCCGTTCGACACAATGCTCGGGAAACTCAGGAATTCCCAGGGCTGATCACCCACACTACCAATCATATAGTAAAGATAGCTACATGGTATACAAGCGCGCGCTATCATAGTATAAGTAGTATAGATAGTATACGTAGTAGAGTTGTGTGAAATGGGTCATGGCCTGAATAGTACAACGAGTAGTCTTCGTGGCGATGTAACCTAGGACAGTAAACTACCGCATAAAGATGCCAGGTTTGGACAAGGGCTGCTCATCAATCCCTTTTCTCGTCCAGCAAAGGCATGAATAAAGGTACCGCGGTCCCTGAATCCCGCACGGCCATTCTCGATCCCGAAAGCCTGGTCGAGTGCGAGCGGGTTTTCGTCATTTCCCCATCCGTTCACAAAGCGGGAAGAGGCCAAGGATGCGCTGTAGCGTCGCTAGTGTCCCGTATGCTGTATGTAATTGCTTGTCCCCTGTAACCTGTAACGGGGAATCACGTATAGATGTAGCTGGACCAGTCACGTCTCTCCCTTGACGTGAGGGAAAGCGATAGGTAACACTTGGTAGGCTGAATGATAGCTGGGCAAAGTAGGTAATCATTCCGTTGGACTGTACACCTTGGGAAAAAAAAAAAAAAAAGTAAAAAAAAAAAGTGCCATAGTAGAACCCCTCACTTACACCGGTATCCGACTGGTACTAGGGATGAGCGCGGTGACCGCTTTGCCAAATTACAAACCAGTGATGTGCTCCATATGATATCCTTACCAAGGATATGTAGTGTAGTGCAGATAGACACATTTGCCTAGAAAAGATTCCTGCATCTGCAAACATCAAATGGTATGTGCAGTAGCACGAGCTTGGCGGTCTGGAAAAGTCCTACCTAATACTCTCTTGTACGCCCTAGTATGATATCGTTCTCGATCTTGAGCCCATGTGAACATTATCTTCACTTGTCTACATTACACTAACCCAGTGTAGTGTAAGGTAATACACGTGGTTCATCTGCGATGTGGCGTATCCGATTCCTTACAAATTGAGTAGCACTCAGCAGCGTAGAATATCATGCCATCATTAATCACAACATATCCGATACTAGATAAGTACACAGAATACCTGCATCACTCGTAAGTACCTCAGTAGTACGGAGTACTTAGTAAAAGGTAAAACCACCGAACCTGGTAAGAGATATGTACTAGTGTACAAGCTCACGTGGACCCAGCGTTTGGGCTCTGTCGCAGACCCTCAAGTCTGTGCAAATCGCAGGGATATAGGTAGTTATGTCCTGTCGCATGTATAGTACTTCCCCGTCGTATTGCGTACTGATTTAATTACATCCCGATCATGTTACTACGTACACTTGACACAGCATGACTAATCGCGGCGACATTACAAGAAGAAATAGAGATACCTCGACAAGGCTGGTGGCTAGCAGTTGTCGAGGCCTAAAAGGCATATTGGAGACGAGGGAGTTACTGGTACAACCACCTACTCGGTAGCTACTTAATATGTAGGTAGTTAGTTTCCTATGTATGGAATAGTAGTGTACACATACTAAGTATGTACTCAGTAGCAGTAGTGTAGCTAGTGTAAATACTATAGTAATGATCTTGAGGGCCATATAGATAAGTACAGTTAGTACACACATAGATGGTTTAGTGCAGATTTGGGCGTTGCATTTATCCCGCAGATCATGGGAGCTAGCCCCATTTGTATATAAACATACCTAGGTAGCTTAGCGAGGGACCGACGACATCCTACTATGGGAAGCGCCAAGCGAAGCTAGATACGAGCTCGAACTCAGAGACTGCCGGATTGGCTGTAGTTTATTCATTGGCACCTGCACCAGCTACCTACCAAGTAGGATACTGGCAAGTATATAGTATAATTACGCAATGGCTACAAATTGCCTATTACAGGTATCGGCGTGTACACGTGTCCGTGTACCTGCGCCAATCGAGCACATGGTCCCTGGACAGAAGCCTGGACTACCCGGTACCCGCTAATTCACCGTCTGTCTTACTGCGGCCGAACCCGTCCCTTCTACGTACATATAAGTACAAGTGTCCTCAGTAGCGCAAAGTATAATGCGGATTAGTTTCGATGACGATCGATCGATCCACTCGAGGGGACAAGGTCTCTCGCTTGGCACGAAGCAAGCAACCTGAAGCAAATCATCTGTCAGCTGCAGCTCCCATTCGTCAGATATGTTTATTTAGAGCGTGGCACGTTATGCGATGCTCGTCATTGGGTAGAAGTTGGGGGTCCGTGGTGCTGGCCAGTAGGTATCATCTGGGTCTGCTCTGGTCTGTCTGGGCGGTTCTAGGCACTGTCTGGGCAAGCAGGTGGGTTGCGCCACAGTCGGCATTTGGGTCTCGCGAGCCAACGAGATGACGTACCATACTGTAGGTGTGCTGGAGTGCGGTGAAGTTCCACTACTGTAGGTACGGAGTACGACGCGCATGTTAGAAGTAATGGCGTGCTGCGTGTCGCGTGCTTGAGAATACAGTAAGAACAACAAACCAGAGCACCCAGAAAGCGTGGCATTTAGAGAGGAGTGGGGTGAGGGGCTGCTGAGGGGCCAATGACGGGCTCAGACACCTAGGTGCTTCCTTAAAAAGACATCTCCGACAAGACCGACGGAGTTGCTCTGGTACGTATTTACTTGCACTTAGCAGGAAGACACTTTGCAAGTGACTCCACTACCTACTTACCTAGGTAGGTAACACTACACTACCCAGGTAGGTAGCTGTCAACTATCAATAATACCTACTAAGTATTTAGATACTAATTAATCACTTACACTACCTCTTACTTCCAATTGGATGATTTGGAAGCCTCAGACCAACCTACCTACCTACCCGAGCGAATACCCAGGAAAAGGGATCAATGATGTGCCAAGCGCTGTCATGCCGAGGTGTTGTGTTGTGCAGATGCAGCTTACATCTATGCGTACTACATACGAGGGTTGCAACGAACAATATCTAGAGTGGATATTCAAATGTTGGAAGAATTGAGTTTGGTTGCTCTTGAGCTGCAACATGATATTACATACCCTTTTACCCCTATGCGGCCGATTTCATATACTTACCTATAGGAGAGAGACACTTGAGATACAATAACCCCAATATACTACCCTCCCCCTCACCTCCCCCTCCAAGAGGAAGATACGCTAACGTACTTAGTAGTGAACCTATGCCAAACATCTGCAGAGCCTATGTAGTACTATGGACTAGACTATCGCCAGGAATAATGAAGCTGAACTAGTGTACACTACTACCTAGTACTTATACGTAGGTACTTAGCTACTGTTAGTGTAGAAGTAGCTAGACCCTTATGTCAGTTTTCTAGCCACTTTCCGTTAGCATGCCCGCCCCACTGGGATTCCAGAACAGACGCCAGTCCTGACGCCAAGTACAGAACATCTATACGAGTAACATACTTATACAGTAGTGGCTCCGCATTTTTTTATTCTGCAACGTTTTATTATATTAGCGGGCCCACCTTGCTCACGCCCCACGTCTGGCATGGTTCGGATCCTAGACAGAATCTGGAGTTAGCCCGCATCAAGTCCGCTCTCTCTCATGCTATAGTTGGTATAGTGTCAAAGACAGTAGAGAGCACAGTATTCAAATTACAGCAATTACAGACAGCACTTTGCTGCAACTGCAGCTAGCAACCGAAAACAGGCTTTGGCAGACCAGAACAGGGAAAAGACACGCAAACAAGCACGCCGGGTCCCAGGTTTACTACCTACATACTTAGTATGCCCAGCCAGATCCAAGCCCTCCTCTCTTCCACCGCAATAAGGAATAACAACGCTACTTACACACTACTGGCCAGGACAATACGCTACACGATACTATCTAGGTTAGCCTCGAGGAGCTGAGAAGGCCTATAGTTCTTTCTACACGTAGGTACATAAGTAGGCAATACTATATGTATATAATATACAGGTATACTGATAAGAAAGTGTCCTTCGTTTACTCACCCTTACCCAGCTTGTCCAGGAAGAAATACTATGCAGGATATACGGCTGCTGCTGCGGAGACGGATCCAGGTTCTGTCCCGAAGAGGAAATCAACCGACTCGCAGTAGCCGATGCCTCGCGAAGAATCATCAAGCCACATCTAGATCGCCCTGCAAAATGCCGCAAAAAGAGATAAACAAGCAAAATATGTTAGCTCCTAGCAACTCTACGTAGTAGTTGAGCCATTGCCCTACGGCACGCTACCGTCATATCCCTAAGGCAAGCAGTCAGCGGGTGATATGGCGTTACATGGACGACAGTTAGTTCCCATCACTCTCACTCTTGTATCTGGTTATCCCAGAGGATTACCAGCAGGAAGGGTCACATTTTGCCCGGTTAGCCGAGCAGCAAGAGTTAAGACACTTAACAGTTGAAGACGAGTCAAGGATTAACTACACTAGGATCACCAGGGACAACAAGGGTCGTTGGCATTGGTGGAGCCCAGCGGTGAGATGATTAACCCCCCGAACGCTTCTAGTGTAATCCGTAGTGTTCCTGTGAAATGTAGCGCAGTGTACTCTGTTCTCGGCAACCTAGTACGTATGATGTACAGTATGGCTGAGCGCATACACGACATTCGTCGTCGGAGCCCGCCAAGGCTATTCGCGGATGGCGGGCGGAAGAGGAAGAGAGGATGGGGTTAGATGGGGGAAGGGGTAGGATGTGTTACTTACTGATGGGGGCAAAAAAAAAAAAAAAAAAAAAAAAAAAGGCATAAAAGCCTATTGAGCAGCCGAACCCGAACCCGTCGCCCACGTTGCCCACGCGCTCACCACTCACGTCTTCGATATCGGCATCAATTTCAAAATAGCGATGCAACCGTTGAATAGTACGACCCACACACGTGTTTGTACTCTACTAACTCCATGCATTGTAGTGTTGACTCCCTAGTTACGCTAATCATTGACCCTGTCGGATGGACATGGTTGATCGCTATACAATGTACATTCATCCGTATGTACTCTGCGTATTATTCCCAAGTAGCTGGCTCTCGAGGTACTAGTACTTTGTGTCTCCTCTCTACTTGCTACTAATTATGACGGAGTGATAGATTCGGATCGCGCAGAATGGCTCTTTGCAGAGTAAATATACCTCCTACTCAACGCCAAGGGGACCGCATATATACTAGAAGAAGACGCCCGGTTTCTTTCCATCGCTCCCGCAACCTCAACCCTTGATGTCATACTAAAAAGAGACGACACTGACACTTCTGAGCCGTGGAGATCCCTCCCGTCTTCTCACATGGGCTACTGTTAGTACTACCCATTGCTACCGTTTTCCATCCCACCGAGGGCAGTCGACGACGCCACGACTGCTCGTCCGCGGGCCGGTTTCCAAGCATATCCCACACCATCGAACATAGGATCGTCGATTTTGCTCGCAAATTAATAATGGCGGGCACGTATGCCGGCAGCATGGAGCGAGACTCGCAGACGCCACTGCTCGAGAAGACACCCCAGTCGTATCTCGAGGAGACTGAAACGAGCGAGTTCGGCTCCAAGAGCCTCGTGGGAAAGATTGCTTACATCCCCAAATTCATATGGGCTTTCACAGAAAGCAATTTCGACACTTTCGTCATACCCAACACCGCATTTGGTATCCTAGGAGCATTCGCTGCTTCTGTACTTGTCGAGGGATACCAGCAGCCACCGACTGCTCTCGAGATACTCTGGCGCTTTCCTCTTGCCTTAGCCTTTAACTGGTACAGCGTCTTCATCTTCGATCTCTCAAACCAGCGATCTGCCGAGTCCATCCAAGAAGATCTAATCAATAAGCCATGGCGTCCAATTCCGACCGGAAAGGTCACTGCGGCTGAGGCTCGTCGTGTGCTTCTTATAGCGATTCCCTTGGTCCTATTATTCAACTATATGCTAGGCGTCTGGAGACAAGGGCTCTTCATCTTGATCCTAACATGGATGTACAACGATATCAGGGGTAGTGACGAGGTCATCCGCGACCTCATTATCTCAGTCGCCTATGGCATGTTCAATAGCGCCTCATTAGAGATCGCCGTTGGAGGCGGCGAGCACACGAACATCAACATCAGTCATGGCGGCTTGGTCTGGACGACTATGATAAGCGCCGTTATATTGACCACGATGCAAGTACAGGATCTGAAGGATCAGGCAGGAGACCGGACACGGGGGCGCCAGACCATTGCACTTTGGATAGGTGATCGTTTCTCGCGCATTTCGATCGCCGCCTTCGTTTGCTTTTGGTCGGTTGCCTGCCTCTTGTTCTGGGACCTGAGGCCATATGGTTATATAATCCCGGCAACAACGGGCGCCATGACGGCATATCGGGTGCTCTCCAAGAAATCTGCCAAAGATGACGCCACCACTTGGCGATGGTGGTGTCTTTGGACTATTACACTATATCTTTTACCAATCATCAGTCTCATATGACCAGCAATGTCACTTCGCGTAGTGGTTTGCGTCAGATGTTGTGAGATGTAATCAGAGGACGGGAACGACATAGAAAGGGGGCAATGAGGGGTGTGGGAGGTAGCACAAGTCACATGCATACATGGCTTTTGGCAGCGTGGCGCAGGAGGTATTCTCTTTTCTCAGTGCTCATTGATGCCTGACTCCCTCATATTTTGCGTTGGGTTACTCATATTAACGATACAATTACGACCACGGCGCTTTTCGGTGTTAGATACCATTTACTTGATATTTAATTGCTTTTACCTGACAAGGATTAATCGAACTACGCTTACTTCGTCTTCCGATACACAAGAATACAACAATGATGCAATTCCGTTGTGCAGATACGCCTATTCCCGCGTGTCACTCAATTGTCTTGGCTGTGTGATGGAAGGACGAATTTCTTCAAGCCTGCTATTCTAGAAACATTGGAACCGTACAGTATCCTCTGATTCCCCAGAGACTGAACCTAACGTAGCGCCCGTACGTTTGTCTCATACTATGTAGACTTCATCCGTGATCCTGGCGAAGGAGACAAAGAGGGGCTTTATTGACACTTTGCGCTTTTCGGAACGCCTAGCAAAACCCCGGGCTGCGAACCCTTGTCAGGAGTCCTGTGGGTGTGTTACATTGGAATATGGTCCGCGTCAACTCGCGTCTTAACATTAAGCGCTGGCCGTCTCATTCGTTACCATCTGCCATTCCGGGTCGTGCCGTGCCATTCTCGCAGTCGCAGACATCATGGGCGCCTTTATCTATCTGGATGCAATTACGCTTCGACAGCGACTCATTTCCCGCGCCCAGAAGTAAGCCAGAGGCCAGAAGTAATTACAATTAACATTTCGTTGGTCGAATTTGCCCTCTTTACAACTCCCGCTATTTCACCGCCAGAGATTACGTATGCAGATGACATTTGTGAAAGATGGTGTCAGGGGTTTGGGACCAACTACCCACTTGGCCTACTTAGTACTGCGTTCTTCATTGCCAGTGGAGGAAGTACCGCGCAGTTCCAGCATATCGTCTTATCTTACTACGTAGACAATGGTAATCAAACTTGGGCAAGCTAGTAGCGGAGACCAAATCCAAAATCGACTCCGCAGACTTGTCTACTCTACACTATCTCTCTCTCCCCTAACCCTTCGGCACCGTAGTATCGCTTTACGGGACCTGCAGGCGCCGAATACGATCTAGTGTATTCCAAATCCATTTTGGCTGGCGTGATGTGCTAATGTAGGAAATGACGAACGGCGCTTCTCTTTAAGTATTTTGGTCTTTTGTAAGTTATTTAGCTCCCTTTACCATTAGACAGCGACGCAGCGGCCAGGCCACTAACTTACTAATTAATTCCCCTTCGGACTTAACCATGTGCACTCATCATATCATCGTCGGTGCTAGTCTGGCTTGGCAAGCGAGTTAGTACGATATGTCTGGCTCTTGTGTAGCCAACAGACGACCGGACTACTGCAGTGAAAATGTCGAGCATGAAATCCTGCGCCACTCAACAAAGAGCTGCGAACTACCGGAACCGTCAGGGGTTCCCTTGGATCGTCGGTCCCCTCGTAATAGTGGTGTGCTGTATAACTAGTGTTGTACATCTGTACCGCTTCAGGGCTTTCCCTGCCCGCTTGTTGTCCCATTCTAGGCGACGTCGTCCACATCGAGAAAGAGGATCCGTTGCATACTCGCCAAATGCAGATAACATGCCTACAGTACTCTAGAAACCCCCCGGTGGGGTCTCAGCGTCGCAGTGCTGGTGATCCAGAAGTCTGGCTTCCAATCATTCTTCGCGGGATGCTATACATTCTTCGATATATTGATCAACATTGCGGTGTAGTAATGACCAACAGCATTAAACCCCCAACAAAAAGAGTCAAGCCTTTCACAATACAGTCGGAGAGGGGCTGGCGGCAAGACATTACAAAATAATCTCATGAGTTAGTCTGCGGAGTCTTCCGAAACCTTTGACGGGATAAGAGCGGTGTCGTCCTCGATTGCGATGCGATGTTTGTTGGTGTAGGTGGCCAACCTCCCGGGACCAAGGTGTTTTCAATACGGCAATACCCGACTAGCTTCGACGTATACGTAGGCGTAGCGACATGGACATAAAGTTTGAGAAGATAGCTGAAGGCCATGACGATCTATCCCGACTATATGGTTACACCGCCAGTCCTCCCCGCCCGAACAGCCTGAGTATAGACATAGTATCAGTACATCTTCGACACCGGAGCGAAAGTTCATCACCATAGTGCCTATTAAAAAACCATTGTGGGGTCAAGTATAACCACCTACATAGAATGCTCAACATGTTGCGTCATGCGCATTAGTTTTATCACGGCTCAGGGCGGAAAGACGCTATATGATAAAATGAAAATCTTCCCATGCATGTGATCTGTTTGTTGGTGCTAAACTACACCATGGTTCGACCATACTAAGTACGTCCACTAGTGTACGTGGCGCCAGCAAACCTAGGTTAGAGGTAGACCGCGCACCCCCACAGCTCGAGATGATACTATATCGGTTTGAAGAGCCAGAAAGGGCCCAGGGCCTATATTTAAAACCCAGATGGATAGCGCCGGTCCACATAAGAATGGTATCAGCCAGCTATTTAGGTAGTGATTAGCACGAAGATGGCCTGATTGACATGACAAGATTTCATGCAGCTCTCAGTGGAATAACTAGTATAGAGGCCTCACAAGTCGGAAGCTATTAGCTAAGTAGATAGCGGTGTACATATAAGTGCCTAATAGTGGCATTGGAGCCGTACTGTCTCTTCAATCACGTGGAGCAATCCAAGGCCGTCCATACGTCGAGGGATGAGTATATCCACCTCAGAAGGTTGCAGCAGCTCTCCAATTTTGACATAATCCGCTCACATTGTTGTCCAAGGTCGTGTTATTTGAGGTTCAGCACTATTGTCATTTTCTAGTTGGTTGACAGTGTTGGAGGCTTAAGTCACCGGGGGTAGCTGCTATCCTCTAGAGTAACTATTTGGAAGTTTGACTTGTAAAGCCCTCACTCAAGCTAAACCAGCTCAGATATCAATGGGATACGGGCCCCAACCCTATACTTTTCCGTAGTGGCCCATTCTTTAGTCTAGAGTAATGCTCTTCACTAGATAGGTAGGCGTTGTAATACATATTTCGAAGAAAGGAAGAAGGCCCCCTTCACAAGTAGAGGCTACCGTCGTTAAATGTTGTATGTGCTGTTTCCCATCTTACGACACACACCTACTGCTGGGAGTAATCACTCAAGGTTTTTATTTTTCGAATCCTCGTATTATAACTAGAAGGCCCCTTCATTTTTAGATAGCTATATGAAATACTCATCCAATATTTTCGCCCTAGAAGATCTCATCAACCCTTCTATAGACAACCCTTACACTAGTAACCTGACATCGACTATTACATTCGACTTATAACATCCCTCAAGTCATTTCCTTCTTCTAAAATCCCAATACTATAAGATTCTCCCTCTCGTTTCGTGAATAATTTCATAGCACATGCCTAGTCAGTGAGAGAGCCATCTTCTCAATCGGATATAATGAGGAACCGATAAGCACCACGATATGAAGCTAAATGATATTTATAAACTGAGATATCGAGCTACATTGTCACTCAGCATTCAACTGAATCAATAAGTTCATGCTTTCCACTACTATGATCAACTCAGGGACTAGACTCTCGAGTAGTCCGTCATTGGGAAAGCGGCCCTTTTTTAAAAATCATACAGCTGGAACGTTGAGCACTACTCATTATTTTCAATTTGGGATTACATCTGTTCAATCAAGTTCTCTAGCTTATAAAACCATAACTTTAGATTATGTGATCGCGAACACGAAGCGCATTTCATATATAACTTAGTGACGTCGCTCGGGGAACTATAACCCTTGTATAGCAACAAGACTCATGACTCCCATGTATAAGTGACCGCGTCCTTGAATCCACTATTGTTAAAGGTAAATTCGCTTTCTAGGTTAAGAAAAATAGTAAGGTTGCAATTGCTCACTACCTTTTCAGCTAGGGTACGCATTGAAGTAGCATCGGTATGGGTGATCACTGTGCCTGTGAAAAAGCATGATCACGACATGTTTGGACTCGACAGGTTTAACGATTAACGCAGAGTACTATCCACTATCGCGCTATCAGAAGCTTCAAATCCTCTTAGGAGGTACTTCACCTCAAACTTTTCGTTCATCTCCATCATTCCATATCAGTCAGGGAAGGGCGCCTTGCAAGTATCTGCTGTTGCGCGAAGAACCAAAAAGCAAGGGACGGCGATCTTTTACGGCAGAGAGTACGCCTTACCTCTGGTGGTTATATGGTATCCTAGCTTTTATAAATTCAAATATGTTCACAGTTCATCAAGGTACTAGCCGATTCTTCTTTTACGGTTTCTACAATGTCGGGTAATTCCTATAGGGTCGTCGTAATGCCATTGCGTCCTTCGCTGCATTTCCCAAGTAAATATGAGCTACAACGAAAAAATACTGAATAAAATCTTACAGAAAAGGCCCTTTCCTAAATGCGATATAATCCCCATGTTGCCTCATCCAAGAGTGAATTAGTAATTATCGCGATCTAATATAAATGAAACAGATATAATAACACCTCAAAAATCTCGTCATACTCTGACTTTCTAACTCCGACTCCTCACTAAGAATCTAAGCTTGAGGTCCAGACCAGTATTACTCAGGGCAGGCCTACCATGAAATTATCGAAATATATAAAACCCCTAGACATGTCGTCTAGGATAGCGGAGCTGAGGTGCCTCCTCTATGACTGATTGACGACTATTGCGGCTGGGATTCCATGATGAAATTCACCGATACAGGTGCCACAGAGAACCAAGCTCTATCTAATTTAAGAGTGGTCACTAAATGAGCCTATAAATCTTGTGTAACAAGATTCACGACCCCTATTTATAGTTGGCCGCTTCTTGAGAACATGAGCAGGCCAGGTCTCACCCGAAAAACCCCGGCAAGCACTATACTCCAGGCATTTTACATGGTCTATTACAATTAAGAGTTTCAATTGTTGCAAACAAGGGGTATCATATGGAGTCTAATAACTATGCCGGCCACGTTATATTCTGTTTGTAATAAGTATCCCTCAGAGTCTGTACTGGAGGGAATTCTGAATCAGGTGTTTTCTGTGTCTTGTTGTCTTCCACGACTACAGTCGTGATAACTTCCATCTGAATAGCATTTCGTTCCATAGGCGTTAGGGATGTCTGGCTCGAGGTCTTTCCCAATCTCGTAGGCTTTCGTGCCTGAGCCTCTGGGTCGCCCAATATTCGCCACCAGCCGCCGGTCGGCGGTTTTCGTGGCTGTTGGTCGCGACCACCTCGCACCCATACCGTATTCCCGAACGTATTCGGCTTCATAAACGCAAACGTGTTAACTCCCGTGTCTTCGCTCCCAAAATCTTCTCCGTGCGCAAAAACGATCGACCGACGGGTCGTAGTAAAGAGTAGGACATCGAGCCAGCCGTTGCTGGCTACAAGTGCGCCTGCAAAACAGAAATATCCGAGTGACGGCTCTCGCCCAGCCATGGTGGACGCGCGGCCGATAGCAAGAGGTAAAATGCATATCAAATAAATAACTGGATAAACTAGGAAGACCGGGTGGTGGTATCCCTTGCTATCCGCCTCGGCGATGCCACCTCGTCTATATTGCCGACGTAGAGATATGAAAATAGCCGTATAGAGGACCCACGATAGGCCAATCGAGATAAATATAAATATGTAATGTGTGAGCAAACGTATATTGCCATATTCTTTATTAATCCAACACTGTGATAGATATAGTAAGTATGCTGATTTGAATATGTTATTGCTTAGCTAGGTTTTAACTTACCCACGGACCAGCCCGAACGAAAAACCCTCCGGCAGAGGCGCCGTTCAGAGTGCCAGCGATCGGTAACAGTGATACAAGATATACAAATGCCCAGATAAGGACGATAAAAAAGTAAAGGTGTTTATGAGGGGGGCGGTATTTATAAACAATCGAGTAGAATGTGTGAATAGCGATTGCCGACATGAAGAGGCTCGAGGTAAGATCCCCTATCGAGACGAAGAGTCCTTGTACGAAGCAGGTACTAGTCCTGACGGCTATTTTATCTTGAACAGCCCAAGACATACTTAAAAGGAAAGCAGTCGCTTGGTGGGTGTCGGCGATAAGGAGGTTCAAGAAAAGTACTATAAACTGATTCGGATAACGGGGGCTCTCGACCCTCTCCGAGGGCGCAAGCGATATGGCGTCTACCGTAGGCGCGAAACCTGCAAGCCTCGCAGCATCGTGAGCAGGCCCAAATTTTCTCGATCCGCTGGAGAAGATGTGCCCAGGGGCTCCCTTCTGATGGCTTCGAGGTGACCATATTCCCAACCGCCACGCAATGAGCCTATAGGTTAAATAGACGAACAGCGAGAGCGCCGCGATGAAAGAGGCGAGAGCAAAGATGCTGATAGCGATGGAGCCGGCGCGTACCACGGGCGGTAAAGGAGCGAGTGTATCGCTTTCGCCCGTCGCCATGGCAATCGGACTGGGCGTTCAAGTTTGGCCTTGCCTCGTCCCCGGGTATCGTTGGAATAGGCTTTGACACAAGTGAGAAACAATATTATTAGTATAAGGAGCGAATCGTCGGCCCGTGAGGCCTTGTTACTCTATCAGATGAATGGAAGAAAAAATAACCTCGGGGAGAGGTAACGAGAGATAGACTCTAAGCACATAGTTTAGCTTTAACGCCAGGCTTAACAAGTCCCGGAACGAACCACGAAAGTGGCTTTTTCTGCCGACGATGAATCTGTTCCAGGCAATCCGCGGCTCTCCTTAGCTTTCTATACTATAGAGCCGGCCTATATAAGACTCCATCTGATGCTATGCGCTAGCATGGTTTCAAGCGTATTCAACCACGTGGGTCCGACGTCGTCTTGGCGGAATTTCAGCTCTCCTGGGTGTGTGGAGGCTGCACAAAATACAGAACATGGGTTCTCGAGTCTAGGCACAATACATGATTTGTCGACACCCCTACAGTCCGTCGAGTCATGGGTTGTATCTGATGGGTTGGAATCGCTCATGGTACCTGCAGGATCGGAGCTTGATTAGCTTCTTGGAGCTTGACCACATCTGCTCTGGTATGAGCTGCTTGGAGGGTCGCTTAATTATTGGTTATGATGAATATCTTCCTTCACGCCACCTATCTCGAAAACAACCATCCGGCGATCATGTCGAATCGACGTTATGAGTTAGTTGTATGGTATACCGTGCGCGCGTGCGATCATGTCTTGGCTCGCTCGTCGTGAGCATGGACTTCAGCTCGCCTTGCGAAGAATCCAGTCATTAACTATGCGTCTTCTCTAATAATAACTAAGCTGCGTGGACTTTTGCTAAGGGAAGAGAAATGTGTAAGCTCTGACAGGCTGATGACCCGCACCAGTCACGTCGTCGATAAAAATAATGCAGCTGATCCCGGGTGGCGCCGACAAAGCCACATAAAAACCATCATTATTAGCACTACTGCTTAGGTACTTATCCACAGCACGTGGCATGATGCAAAATATTTTTGGTATAATACCTGGGTGTACCTCATTATCTTCATCAGTCCCTAGATATCATGTATAAGCTTAGAGCAGCTGTTATCAAGTTCTCATTCCACATACAGCTCTTCATATAATATAAATATTGTATCCTAGTTTCGATACGGACTACTTATTGTTAGTCTTGAGAGAGAAAGGGTCTTATTAGTATATCGATCGCCATACTTCGGTGATAACAATTGCGCACGAAAATTGTAAGCCTGAGCTAACACTCTCAGGATGTTGCTGGTTCGACGTTTAGCTTTTCGAAACACGCCAATTCCAGATTAGCCTACATGTTGGACTACTAAGTAAGTCAATTTGGGTCCAATCATGTGTTGTGAAATTGAAGCCCTACTTATAGGTTCGGTCTTCTTCAACCCCAGATCCTAGCTAAGCTTACATAAAACTTCGTCCTAGAACCAATCAGTAGGGACATACTTTATGGCTAAGAAGGAATTCGCCGTTATTCCTCAAGGATGACCGCCCAAACACGAGTCTATTATTATCATGGTAATGTGTAACATATAAAGCGGCTTCTCCAATGTTCGTGCTTCACATTCACGCCCTATTCCAATTCTAATGCCATCGGAACAAATAGAAGACGTCGACCGAACCGATGTCTCGGGAAAACCGTTAGTAATGTAGACCCAACGAGCTGGTAACATCCCGGTCATTCTGGTCACGAGATCATTAGCAGCTGTAGATCGTTTTCTCTACATTAGGGATGGACCACCTGCTTAGCCAATTACGTAACCCAGTCGCCAAGGTTCGCCCATTACCGAAAGTTCCACTTTTCTCTTCCCCCCTGAGTTGTGCCAAGGCAAGGGATTATGCGAGAGTTCTCTAGGGATTGCTAGCTCATTGATTCACAACCCAGGATTGAACATGAGAAATGGGAAAAGAACGCGACCCGAATAAAAACAAACGACCTTAAAAGTTCGTATCGGAGGCTTAGACATGTTTCCCTCAAGAGAAGAGTAAAACCAAAAAGCATCACGGTATTATCCACTACAGTGTACAGGAATCTATCTAATCCTCCTACACTACCTAGGTAGTACGGGATCGCTTCCAGGAGTTGTCCAGCTGCATCCTAACATCTCAACTACCTCCCTAACCCAGCGTAGTGCATTATACAGTAGCGTAGATAGATGGAGGTCTAGGTAGACGCTGACTAATCGCCCGTCATAGTAACCCACGATGGTTATTCGCGGTGTATTATTCTGTACTCGAGAGACAGCAGTGTCCGATACTGCATGCAGCACGCTAACAAAAGTCCAGTACGCTTACCTCCAGCTTTTAACCCCTCCGATGCTACTCCATGATCTTCAAGCGCTACCAAACGGTTGGGTCCTGATTTGAATACCCAATCCTAGCCCATCCATATCTCACCTTAGGACGCACAGCTGATGTCGCGTCCCCGAGTTTCGTCATGCTACCTAACAGCACGAAGGGCATGCCTGGTAGTTGACAAGGAACATGGCACTACGAATCTAGATAGCGAATGCATCATTATGCGACGCACGTGTTTGATGTTCCGTCTGCCATCTCTACTATTATGTACGTACACCATTGACAGCGATGATTCAAGACTTAATTACCTGTTGTATACACCACGGTAACTTCGGAATATCATCTCCGCACCGTATTTCTTTTTTGGTATTGCTATCCTACAGTAACCTTGATCGCATCGTATTGAATAAACTTTTCATTTAATTAGTTATGGTTATTTATTCCTCATAGTAAAAGATTCCGAATATGCTCTGTTTCCATACCTTATTTTTCGTGGGAGATTTCCTTCTTAAATTAGCGTTGCAGCAATACAACTGTAAGGTAGTGTTGGCTCTGTGTAACCATATAATGCATTATCTAAGTACCTAGGTAGAGTATACTAGTTGTTTGAAGTTTACTTAGTATAAAGGTCTACCAGGAAACTCAACTGAATCTAATTGGTCCTCAGGAATGGAAGCAAAGCTTCACTTGCGACACCGAAGCGTATACTACTCCATTAGCAACATTTATCAGCCTACCAATGATAAGGTACCTAGGCTACATAATACCAAATTCCACTAGTTGGACCGAGACAATTTGCCCAGATATCACTTCCCAAAAGCTGCTGTTTGTTGTGGTCCAATGTGCCAAGTCCGCCATCATCTTCCATTTTTTAACACCTGCTTTAGCGGTACTCCGCTTGTTGCCTTCGGCATTCCGATCAAGGGCTACTACACCGCAGTGGGTCAGGTCACAGTCCACCTTGGTGGCTTGATTAAGTATTATATAACTATTTTCGATAGATAGTAACGGGCGATGGTTGTTCATACCACACCGTTGAAGCCTGGGCGCCACAATGCGACCCATCTCCGCATTGATTCCCTGAGTGTTGCATCAGGTATTGTAAATTTACACTACGTTCTTCCGCCGTTACCGTTACCGTTGCGGCTTTGCCAGGATTCCCACCCGGACCCCGAAGACCTTTAACTCTCGCAATTCTGTCCGTTCAGCCAGCCTTCCGAGACGCCAATGAGCATCCAGCTATTCGATCCAGGAATCCGGGGGAGTGACTTGGCAAACACTTCTATATTCATACATAGCTGAAGCCGGCAACGAAAAAAGGACTCCGAGCCGCCTCTGCCAGTACAGCTAAACCAGCCTGTAATAGTGAGAACGATAAAGATAGCCTGATCTTAGCATGATCTTGTTAGGTCCGGCTTCGATTCTCGACGAATACTCCAGCACGGCAGACTACTTACCATGACTCGTTAGTAGCGATTGGTGCCCGATACCAGATACTTACGTAGTAGTATAGATTTAGGATAGAGCGCTACGCCGCCGGGATACTTCTAACTTTCGGTGGGAAGCGCTGACACGGACAAGCACTAATCCACAATAAGCCATGACACCGAATCTTATCTTAGCCGGCACATCTCAGCTACCACCAGCAAGGAAGCAAATCTGTGTATGGCTTAGGGATAGTCACGAAAGGAGTCTAGAACCACTACTTATAGCTGACCGCTGCCTAGCACTAAAGTCGAAACACGGATCCTACGGATCTCTTACATATAGATTCGAGACATCATCTTCCAGAGAGTCGCAGCATGCCGCTAGCCAACGATATGATCCACACATGCAAAAGTAAAGATACATGACTTAGGGAGGGCCTTTTGTCTTTTAGTGCACGTAGCCTACCGTTGGTAAAGACTCTCAAATTAAGGGACCTACGTCGTGGCCTGGAGTGGGCTCTGTGCAATGCCATAAGGGTCGTCTGGTTAGGTTCGGCATTGACTAGGGCATAGCAAGTGCCTACTTGATTGACTTGGAGGCATTCACAACCGGGGCTCTTACTCTGTACAGGCAGTTCTATAATATGCGCCATCTCAATATTCGTTCTTTATCTTAGAAAATGCCTGTAGAATATGCGATGTTTGGGGTATACTCGTAGGTTTGCATCGCCTGAATACATGAATGCAAGTGTCTTTCTAGGGACGGAAGCTTCTACGAGATACTGTACGGGATATAATCATGATTGCTATCGATGTCAAGCACAAAGGTTGTCCCGATAGTCATAATTGTCCAACTAAATAAAAGGGCTAGGGCCACTTCATCAGCGCAGCTATGGTGAGCCTTGCACTATTATGACCAAACTATCTCTAGGCAAGGCGTAATAGCTCTCCGGCAGAGAGCATGGCAACTGTAATAAAGCTAATCACATCTTACCGACGCTATCTTCTGGTATATGTCATAATAATCATGTATCCCACGAACAGAAAACAGGAATGTAGTCATTAACCTAGCTTAAGTAATTGCCCTTTTTTTAAGTACTGTTCCTCAAACGCCGCAGAATCATATGTACTCTCTCTTTTTTTCAGGCTTCGCAAGCAAAACAATCAGAATTTCCCCTTCCCTATCATCACACGCTCCCAGATGCTTAACGTCGAATTTTCCCTTTCCGCTCACTCTCCTTTTTCTTGTATTTTTTTTTTTTTTCCTGAACTCGTTATGTTCCTTTAAAGCAGAACACCACGGTTTGATGAGGCAGGAGAGTAACTGAAGACAGATTCATCCGTCGCAAGGTTCTACTGTGCCAATCAGGAAATAGATAGGTTGATAGTCGAAGGCAAATAGCAATCTGGTCCGATCATCTTATCTATTGTTGAGCACTGATTCTCACCTAGTCTTTGACTGACATCCGTCGAACCGGCATACAGGGTGTCCCTCCTCTTCTTAACAGTAGTAGTAAGTAGGTTGACCTGCAACGTAGTAATAGGCAGGTGCTGCAGCAGTTGCCGGCATCGTGGCTTGATAGTACGTTGTTTGTGGCATGATGTATGCAGGCTCGACGGTGTATACCTGGGGAGCCCGGGGAGGCGGGTTGGTGAGGTAATGTGATGTGCCACTCCACCAGGGCGAGGGACGAGTGCAAGTCACTAGAAGCAGGAGAGCTAGTTAGCAAGACCGCTTCACGAGTGCCCATAATACAGAAGACATATGCAATTATAGATACAGACCGTGTGGTCCCGGGGGCGCGGGGATATGCTATGGTCAAGGAGTCATCTCTTGCCCATGCACGTGCGCGCTTGTACGAAGACGACAAACTTACTAGGAAGACCTGCACCCGGGGCAGTGCCAGGATAGTAGTACCAGTATTGTTGCTGCTGTTGGGGTTGTTGCACGTGCGCCGGTAGGTAGCAGAATGGCCTGTCGAAAGATTGAAGGATCAGCAATTAAAGTCAAAACCAGAGATCATAGGGTCTTTAACATGTTCATGTGAATCGGTGTCTTACTCGGACATCCACTGGTGCTACTGTGCAACTTCATTCACATACATGGAATACCTAGATATTGAGAACTAGGAATGCAACTTACTGATACCATCCATTCGGAGCTGCCATGGCCGGAGCCGCTCCCAATCCAGCGTTCGAAGGTGGGTGTGAAGGATGTGCCCAAGGCACGGCAGGCGGTTGTGCTAGATGTTGTGGCGGATTTGCAGCTGGGTTAATTCCCGCATGTGCAGAGGGAGCAGGATTCTGAGGCGCAGTTGATGTAGTCGGAACACTTCCCGGGGGGGCCGGCGTGGGAGGAACAGATCCTGCAGTCGTGGGAGTTGCGCAAGATGTTTGAGTTCCAGCGTTCATTGTAGGAGGAACAGGTACCTGGGGCTGGGCTGAGGCAGCAGTCGCTGTTGATACCGAGGATGGCATGTCAGGGGACTTGGAAACTGGGAATTTCGGCTTGAGGCAACTTGAATTAGAGCTTTTGGTCGGACTCCTGTCTGGACTCGCGGCTAGGTGGTTGGGAGGAGGTGTGCTAGACAGGTGAACCAACAACAGAGGACTCGGTCCTTGCCTGTTGTATTGTTGAGGTCCTTCGTCCTTTTTGGGTGAGCTTGGATCGGTTAGTGAACGTACCAACAGTTTTAATGTTGCTCACTAGAGTGCAAGTATGCGTGCTGTGCTAAAGGAGAAAGGTGCATGGTATTTGGGCCGTAAGATGTTATGTCCATAAGATGGCTAACAACAGACCTAATTGAGATGAGTTGCCCGGGGGATCTAGTGATAGCAACTAAATTGAAGTAACCCGTCCCACAAAGCCACAATAAGCCATATAATTCCAGACATGTGTCAAACTATAGTACAATTTATCAAAATGGGTTGTTACCTGAGCGGCTACTTATTAGACTGAGCGCTACAACATTGAAGCTCCCACGACAGACATGGCGATAATTGCGATAGAAGCACAGCCTTCACATGACTCATAAATATGTAGACTTTTAAAAATGTTGTGCTGCAGTTTTCCTTGTACCTGTATGAGTTGTTTGTCTCCCAGGTGATGACTATCGCAGGGTCCCAAGCAAGCTTCTTTGTGAGGCTATCAAATGTTTGCGCCACGCCTTGTACAGGATGCCTATCCAATAAGTGCCAAAAACGAGACACAGTGCATCTAAGGCGCCGTCTTATTATTTGGGCAGTCCCATAATGAACGATAGTGTCACCAGGCTACGAATACAAGGCCCTCTGGCCTGGAAATATTTTATCTTAGGTATTTTCTTTCCTGTTCAATGAATCATATCTAGGTAGTGAAGAATAGCCGAGCAGCAGCCATATAAACTCAACTTTGTAAATCCACTTCATCACCTATGGAGAATGTTAAGCAAAAAATTAGCCTTGGCGATGTTTTTGATAGTCTCTTCTGTCTTAGAAATATTTCGAAATCGTAAATAATGTCGACGGTGACAATTCATATAGAAGCTTGGTTTGAACCCCACAGAATAAAATTCTGGGTGCCTTTCTTTTTTACTTGTTAGGCCATCTCTATCATTTGGCATTATCCAAGCTCCCTCGAGACTGCTAGTATTGGGTTCAGGAACAAGCATGATACTGTCTTCACTTACCTCTTGTATCATTTCACGGATTACATTATATGGAACTCGAAGGATATATTTGAGTATTCATTCATTGGAAATATGACCATTTCTCATGAATAAACAATTGTGCGCCATGGATGGACAGCTACACGAAGTACCCAAGTATTTGCAACGATTATTAATATATATGTTTTGCGTTGATCGCATCCCATATGCAACAAGGAGTAGAAATAATATGCCCTGTGTACATCATCGAGATGTGATCTCTAATAGCCCGTATCAAAAAGCATGAGAATCTACAAAGAATGCTTAACTTATTAATTGCCATAGTGACATATTTATAAGGTCAGATATATGGCATGCACGTAGGCAAGGGCTGGCCGATTAAGAGTTTGAATAGCCACCAAATATCAACGATGGTCATGATCATGATTATGCCTGTATTTGGTGCTCCAACAAGATTTGTGTCGGGGACTATGTGACAACCCTGGAGTAGGCCTATTAGGCCTCGAGTATATATTCAAGCTGTCCCTCCCAACTATACGTTGGAAGGTTAGGGGCCAATGGACCAACTCACACTATGACTACAGGCCCCCTTCTCTATCTATCTGCTATGTCATTGCGTAGGCTATCTATTCACCCTGGGACAAAATACACTGACAATTTCATAGCTTCTAAGGAGGGGAGAGAAAGGCGTTGGGGTTCAACAAGAAGCAGTGGTGGATGTAGCTATCGCTTATAATTATTCGAGGCGTCACTTAAAACTTAAAGTGAAAACAAAGCCTATTTGGATATATCATCAAGTAGAACGGGGCAGGTTTTCTGTTCGTATGAGTTTAGGTCTTTGTGATAAGGTGACGTTGCGATCGTACGTCCCTGACTAAGACGGGCCTACCTTGATTGGAAATACTAATCACACAATCTTCAAATGTTCGTTCAAGCCATCTTAATTTACAAATATTGGTTTGGCTGGCGCACCCTTTTTGCGGGTTGATCCATGCCTTTCGGGTTCTAAAGCCATAGGACTGTTTGAAAGGACTTCTTGTTTCAGAATGAAAGAGAGCTGGGATTAAGATTCATGATTAGATAAGATTGACCTTTTGCTCCAAATATAGGCACATAAACAGAGCGAGCTTTAGGATACGTATATATAGGTGTGGCGTAGGATCAAGCAGAAGGATTTTGTACCTACCTAGGCGGGTTATGTAAAACATCGAAGATTGGGGAACGTGGCTGAAGTGCTGCGCCAAGATCGACGTGTCAGCAGGGTCGCAACGATCGCGGGCTAAGGCCTGGGCCTTTTTTCCTTCTCCTGGCGTCGTTTCCTTACTACGTACACCGACTGTATCTTGCCACACTTTGCTTTATGCTTTATGCTGTATGCTGTATGCGTAGTAACTATAGATAAGCTCTACCTACCTCGGTTGCTAGTTTCCTGTTTAAATACTTGTGATAATAAAACGAATCAGCTATTTGCGCATATGAATGCTTGCGTCTGGGATCATCTATCCTGCTAATCGACCTGAGGTTCGCAAATAGCCCTACCAATACTACTGAGAATGTTGCGTGGTATACATTAAATGATGATAGGTGATAGGGTCGAAGGTGAATGGGCTCATCTTTACAACATTGCGATCAGCTGTAGTCTACACTACCACTCACCCACGTGCCCGTTAAGATTTTACAAGATCCTCCAATGTAACCTGCGGTGCCTGTACACTAGTTCTGTATGAGATCACTGGTCTTATAGCGCATAAATCACTAAAATGGAATAGTGCTGACACGATTATCATTATCATGATAATAATTAGGCCGTTATTATGAAAGTATTACCTTTTAATCATACTTCTAGGCTGCATTGTATCGTAATAAAGAGGCATTCCACTGTCCTTCATGAAATGATCAACGAGGGCGTAGTATGTAGTCGAGATATCATTCTAACTTCAAAATTCCTATGCTTTGTGCCGATCACAGCTCAGAGGAGTTAGTATGAGCCTTTGATTACAATAGAGCATCATTTGAACACGAACAGAATACGAAATAGAAACATAGTTTGGATTGTTGATCACTTATTTCGCACCGAAACAAGCCAAGTAACGAACCTTACCGACCGCAGCGCACACTAAATTATCTACACACCTACGCTAACTGTAATGGGTGCATAAATAAGTTCCTATAGGTCATACCATCTTCACTACGTTGCATGCCAAGGTGGTTGAGGATGGCTCCTTTCTTCCACACTGAGGTACAACGATTAAGCTAGATTGATTATATATCTATGTACGTAGATTATTTAGATAGGGTTGTAGTGCTTAATCCTTAATGAAGCTTCATTAGTTATCATGATGCCAAAACAAGTACTATTAATGCGCACTAGACAGGCGGGGATTCGCTACCTATAAGTATGTAGCTTAGCATAATTATGTATCACAGAGTACTGTAAATACTTTTTGGAATGACAGAAATTGCCGATCGCCAACGCAATATACCCTATATCGGATTTTGTCCTGAAATTTTTATTAGAGTGGAATGCTAGAGTTTGAAGATGATCAATTCATTCCCTAGGGTCTAAGTATGAAGTAGTTAAGGCCTAACTAAGCCAAGAATCGGTAAGCCACCAGCGCCTAGGTACTTCCTGGGCATCCTGTAGGCTGTGGTATATACTAGTATACATACTACGAGATTACTACAGTAAGGGGATTGTTACGATAGGCATAAACTGACCTAAGCACGTATTCCAGTATGTGGTGGTGCGGTGTAGATGACGGGCTGGAATTGACCTTGGTACATTTCAGCGACTGTACGACTTAATACTACTACATTATTTACCTAGTAAACGTGGTAGTGTAGGACTTTACTTCATAACTGAATTCTCTCGTACGCTAGATTACGCCTAATTTCACGGAGTGACCGTGCTTGGGCGGGATTCCAAAGCTGTAACTCGAAAGTCAGCGCCGAGAGCCTACGCAAGGTGTAGGGCCAGCTATCGCGCTTACATGGAATGGTAATGGGAGAGGCTCTGACAAGCTTGGTGTCAAATTTACCAATTTGTCAACCCCAAGATAGTGAGTGTTAAGCCAAGCGAACACCCTATCCCCTGTCTGTCACCCCCTGTCATCCTCGTCAAGAGAGCCAATCGTGCGGCCGCAAAGCCGCCCACTGTCAAACGTACTGAACTATGCTTTTTGTCGTAGCGTAGTCTGGTGTAGTGTACACTGGCCATGCCAAGGCAGATAGATACTGCTATGCTGTAATAAGAAGCATTTGACGCGATGACAAGGTTCCTCCCCCTTACCCACCGGCCATCTGAGGCATGACCGCTGACATCGATCCGCACAATGGTCTCCCTGGCTGGGCCAAGCTCTGAAGTTCTCAGGCTCCCCGTCCTATCCCCGACTCCAGCCAGTAATCAGCGGCAGTGCTCGGAAATAAGATGCTAGCTGGGTAGCGTGGTGTGCGCTAGCCTTTGCCGCGCTGGGGCGAGACCAGGAGACTCGATCCTGCGTGCTGCTGCGCGAAGACAAGGGATGTGAAAATAAACTATTGCCTGTGCCGCCCGCCGCCGCTCGAGCTTCCCGCTCGCTTCCTTGCTGAACCTGCACATTCCGTAAAGTAGTGTAGGTCGCCATTCTTTTTCAAGTCTGGCCCTACCATTCATCGAGTCTCCAATGTCGAGCAGTGGGCAGAATAGGTGTATGAATGTGGTGGTCTAAGATGGCGACTGCTGGGCAGTACGGCTCTGGATACGCAGCTGTTCCACCCACTGTCGTTGAGCAGGGCAATCCGGCCGCCGACGGCCCCGACGAGAATCGCTACGCGCCCTATCAGGATCCCGCAGTATGGAGCTATCAGCTTAATCACGGGGCCGGCGCTTCGACTCAGACGACCGGACACGCTACGGAAGGGCAGTGGCAATACCAGGGCAGCGGTGGAGTTTCTGGTTCGATATATCCTACTGGGCAACATAACGACGAACAATTCGTCCATTACAGCCAGGCGGCGCAATGGCATTATCAATACGATCAGAACCAAACCAACGGGGTAGCTGTGCCGCAAGCTGTTTATAATAGCCAAGAGGGCTGGGCGTATTATGGAAGCGGCACACAGTACTGGAATCACCATGGTGCTGGGCCGCCGATGAACGAGACATCCTCGGGGAGCGATGCAAACCAATATATGAAGCAACACCAAGCTGAGGCAACTGTTCAGACAAACGGACAAGGGGGATATAATCAGCTTCTAGCCAATAATGCGAACGCTCTACTAACACCTTCCACGCCAACGGATAAATGGCAGCACAGACACGCGTTGATGGACCCCGTGTTGTCTGAGTCGCACCCGAGGAGTAAACTGACGCCGTGGAAATGGAGGCTGATGTTTATCGTCTGCAACATCTTGTCGCTCGTTAATGGTAGGCTGTGATTATGCAGGCTCCCCGCCGGATTTCGTACTGACTGGGGATAGGTTATGATCTGAGTAATGTCGCCAACATTCAAGCCCCCGTTTACCGGGCGTTCGGCGATATACATCTGCTTCCGTGGGTTGCTCTAAGCTACTCTGTATGCAACGTCATCGCGACCCCCTTGGCTCGAAAACTTTACAGATTTTACGACATCAAAGTACTCACGCTTAGCGGGTTGGTTCTCATCATTGCCGGTACTGCGCTCGCAGGAGCTGCTCCGAATTTTCAATTAGTCATCATTGGTCGAGCTATCATGGCTTTTGGGGCCAGTATTGTTTACCAGGGGTAATTATGCTCTCCTATTATCCATTATGACTGACTACTGACATATTGGTATTTAGTATCCTAAGTTTCACTGTTATATTTTCATATCCCGGTGAAATAGCCCTAGTGCATGCCTCTATCGGCGCGACCTATTCCTTCGGCGTGCTCACCGGCCCTGTAATAGGTCGGTCGATCGTATATCCTTTCAACCTACGACCCAAAGACTGACTGTTGTCCCAGGCGCTGGATTCGCACAGAATGAGCACGCGACATGGCGATGGTCTTTCTTCATTGGCTTGCCCGTTGTGGCTATCGCTTTATTGCTCTCCATTTTTGCTTTACCGAGTTACTCCGCCCCGACCGACAAGTCGGTGTCGAGACATTTCAAGGAGATTGACTGGATTGGGCATATCCTGCACTCCGCCACCTTCGTTTCGCTGAGTCTCGCTACTGTGTTCTCAGGATCAGCCTGGCCGTGGGGCTCAGTCCGCCAACTCGCCATCTGGGTTATATTCGTCACGGTTGCCGTTGCGTATGTTGCACAACAAACGTTTAGTATCGGCGTCAAACCCGAACGACGAATCATTCCTGTCTACCTTCTACGCAAACGCATTGTTTTCTTGACTATTCTATGTACGCTGGGTGCTGCTCTTACCTATGGCGTCGCACTCTATTATACACCACTTTTCTACATCTTCACTCGTGACATTCAGCCGCTCGAAGCTGGGCTGCGCCTGTTGTGCTTCACAGCACTCTTTATAGTCGCCATTTTGGCTTCTCACAGCCTCCTTCCCTACACGAGATATTATATGCCATTCTTTCTTTTTGGTGGTGCCTTGCTCCTAGCAGGGGGCATTACACACCGTACAGTTACCAATGATACTCCTTTGTCCGCCATCATGGCCTACAGCGCTATACTCGGTGCTGGCGTGGGCGTTCTATGGAATTTGGCGATCCCTGTGTGCTCAGCTGCGCTGGAAACCGAACAAGAGCGCCTGGACCAGGCGACCCTACATAGCATAGCGCAGCTGGGCGGCACTGCCTTGGCCTTGTCGATATCAGCCTCCGTGTACTGGAACATCGGGTTAAGGCTAGTGAAAGACGCCGCGGGATTCACAGGCTTTGACGACACCGATGTCCTTGCACTACTATCAGGTGCAGAATCAACCACACTCGATTCCTTCAGCTCCGACGTAAGGAAGCTCGTCATCGATGCCATTGTCGACACGATCAGCCGCCTTTATTATATTGTCATTGGAGGGGCAGCATTGTGCTTCTTGGCGTCCGTGTTTCTCAAGATTGAGCCTTTACAATTCCGACAGTGGACGAGAGCAAAAGACCCCGAAGAAAGAACTAGGGACTCGGAAACGGAGAAAGTGGTCGTGTACGAGCTTAGGCGATGAGCCGGCAGTATGATAGAATGTCATATAAATGGTATTACAACTGGATTTGATACCCCATGCACTTAGTTTGCCTAAATGAGCTATGAAACATTGCTCTCTTGTTTAGAGTACAATTTTAAGATAATGATCAATGAACAACTCGAGGTCTGCTATCGTGATATGTATTTAAATATGTTTCGTCAATGCCTGCCCATATTGCTAAAATCCATTTTCGCTGCTCGATGATAGGGGCTAGCTTAGGCGTATGTATGAATCACCATTCTTTTCCACACTCAGCTTCATGGATGTAGACTTGTGGACTATTATGAGAAGCTTAGGTTCAGGATATCATGCTATTGTGATCGAATCCTACAATTCTCAGACACTTTATCTTTTTGTTTCTCTTTTCTTCCTCTCAGAGGACTGCCCGTGGCTACTGTATCCGAACCCGGTCATTAGAGGAAGCAGAAGCCATATAACAGTACTAGGATCATACCTAGGTACTATACCATTGACGCCAATCACAAACGCTGACGCATGGATTAGATCTCTTATTCCCATGGCAAGCTTCCAGTATCATAGATAACGCGGCATATTAGGTAGGATACGGTTATATCATGGTTTTGACTAGAGCTCTCGTCACACCGTTCCTGATTTAAAGAAGAAAGAAAGAAAGAAAGAAAGAAAGAAAGAAAGAAAGAAAGAAAGAAAGAAAAAAGGAAAGAAAGAAAGAAACTAAAAAAGAGGCAGACAAAAAAAAAGTAAATTGGGCCGGCTTCAGGAAGGGAGGGAAGGGAGGAAGACATCAGCGTTATCGGAGGTCATAGAAAGTTAGTTGCTGACAGAAGCCCCTAGATACTTTAAATAGGTTTCACATGTTACACGGCGCGATAGGAAGTGTATAGGTATACAGTGAGCTAGAGCCTCGCGCTTAAAAAAAAAAATCCGTATTCATTATTGTCCATGATTGTGCCTGGACTCAAAAGGAAACAAGGACAGTGCGAGGTTTCCCTCCGGGCTATTGTTCTACGTGGCTGCTTAAAAGTGCTCGTTACTCGGGCGCGGAAGTCTCGATGGCTACGTTTGAAATGGCCCTGTAGGTAGGTACTTAGCTTAAAACATGTGTCACTTCCTTTAAGTACTGTGTGTAACATGTATTGAGGAAGTTACTAGTCCAGCAAAGGCTGAATTAAAGCTGTTTGGATTTGTTTGCTTATAGGGCTGTAATTATTCAGTAGCAAACAAGTCATTTTAAATTCGCACTCTACATATATTCTCAACTCTCGGAACTCGATCTATAACACTTTTGCTCGCGCACTCCCTTAGTACTCATCTCCCCCCCCCTTTCTCTCTCTCGGGCATCTTTAACATCTCACAAACTCAGTCCTCGTGACTCATCCCTTAGAAAAATGCCCCGCATGCGAGACCGTCCGTTTACGAGTTCAGAACTAGACCAAGGTCAGTAGTCCCCTGCTCACGCCTGCTCATCCATCCCTTGTATCCACGCGTCTCATGCGGTAGTCTCATATTTCTCCCATAGCACTCGATCTGCTGGATATAGCCATCGGTAAATCTGATCTTCTCGTGACCTTGGCTCCCATCCGATTCATCTGCTTCGGCGGAGTGTTGGCCGTCAAGGTCTTCCGAAACCGGGAAGAGACCGAAGACATCGATGTTCTGCTCGATCCGAGCGTCGAGGACAAACCAATGTACCACGATGAGCTCCGCCGAGTCATCTCCACCGTTGCGGTGGCGGACAGGTACCAGCAAGACTGGTTCAGCGACGCGTGCCGGCTCTTCATCGCTCATGAAAAGAGACCAACGCTTTTCGCTAAGTCGGTGGCGCAAAATATCGCGGTATACCGGGGCCGGAATCTGGTCCTATATGCCGCGAGCCTAGAGATTGCGCTCGAGCGTAAGCTTCGAAGACTAGATTGTAACCAGACCGACCGCGATCGCAGCCTCGACATTTCTGACGCTGTTGCCATGGTTCGTGCTATGAGAGGCGAGCATCCCATAGCGAAGGGCTACCTTTTGGCATTAGATATGAATGACTTTCGCACGCCTGTGAAACAGAGCTCAATCGATTTGGTTGCTGGGGAGTATCTTCAGAAGCATCAACAACAGGGCATTGTCGAGATGATGTGGGATGAAAAACGCCAGTGTCACACATACACGGATATTCAGGGAGAGCTGGTATGGGTACCTAGAATGGAGAATGGCTATTGTCAGTCACAAAAGACAACATAATAATCGGCTGTAACCGAGTCGACAAGGGAGTAGGCGGTATTTTGCGGATCACGAAAAGTGACTAGCTTATCATTCAGTAATAGGGATGGATGAATGGGTTAAGACACTTTTCACACTAAAAAAAAACAAATCAAAAATAAGACATCTAGATACAGATAACTGTTGATGATATAATATAAGAATACTTACCGCCGATATCACTATAAGATATCCCGGCAAACCCACCGAGACAGCGTATGTATGTCTATCTATTTCACCAACCCATATTATAACTATTATCCACTTACACCGTTACCAGCCCGTGCATATTGTTCTATGCTTTCAGGTTGACATAATCAATTTTTGAAATACACGTGCCCGTTGTTCCCTACCTGTTCTGCGTCTTTCCCGAGAAACTCTTCTAGCCGCAAAGACTCAAGGGCAGCAACTATGTGTTCTCCCTGATCGGCATCAAAGACGACGCCGCTGCGCTTAGGGTCGGTATCGAGCCGCAAAGCCCCAAGAGCGGAAACTATGCTTTCGACCATGCCTCTGCGCTTTTTCTTAGGCTCATGACTGCGGCGAGAGGAGCGGTTGTACATCTCATGCTCGCGTGCGGAAGCCTGGGCAGCGAGCTCACGAATAGACGCTAAACAAATCTTCTTGCACCTTTCACAGTAGTAAAGAAGAGGTACGATGGCAGGGGACATGCAGTGTTCAAAAGAACAGGCGGTCCTAGTGATTTCTTCAACTTCTCTTAGCGCTTGCGAGTATGAAATAATCGATGGAACTGCTAGGAGGGTAGCGACTCTTGCGTGAAGCTGTTCGACGGAAGGAAGCTGTGCCATGTTTGAGATAGGAAAGCGTGTGAAGAAAGTCTCCTAGGACTGAAAAAAGCGTGTAAGTCAGCAGGATTACAAGACTGCCTTGCTCGTGAATGATGGATTCTTAGTGTGAATATATATGATGTCCGAGAGAAATTTGGATGATCTGGAATGATTTATATAAATTTGCCTTGGGGCATAATGCTTATTGTTTACGGACAGGGCTTGTTCGGGCGCATGGTGACAGTTCTTTTGTCTACTTTCAGTGAAAGATTCAAGAACATAGACATTGTTATTATTATGTGTTAAAGGAGTGACTGAATTTGTGCCAAAGAGCTTAAAAAGAGAGTTATTACAGTGAGGCTTTTGCTACAGAGAAGAGAAGGGATATGTCTGAGACAACAAGCGCTATCTTGTTCCAATACTATCGTGAATTAAGCTGGTGGGTTGAATCGCTACATGTATGGGACGCTCAGAAGTTTCGCTGGCTATTTGCTCGAATTGGTCTCTAGCTTTGAGTGCATCTCTGGGGCAACAATACAATGCAAAATGAAAGAGTGACCAATTTAACATGTAACTGTCGACCTAAGGAGAGGAAACAAACTTTGCCGTAACTGCAGTTGCATTTCTAACCTAGCACAGCCCAATCGCAAGCAACACCCCAACGTCCAAGCCCTCCCAAAACAATCTCCCAGGTGGGCCGTGCGATGCCAATTAACACACCAGGCTGTACTTTGCTTCCAAGACCGAGACCGCTCAATCGGCCCCGGCCCGCAAGTATCAGCTTGATGCTGTTATTCCCCACAGCGTCATCGGTCTCATTTGGGACCTGACTGTCGCGGCTGGCATTGGATTTACTACCAAGCACCTGTCTACCTTGAACAAGCGTCATACCCCGTGCGCTTCCATTGGCGTCGCATAATTCATCGACCTGGATCCTCGCAACCCATTCTCGATCACGCTCCAAAGCAGAGCGCGCTGCCGAGCCTGAACCAATACCCGCCTCAACATCGACGAGCCAATCGCGAAGCTCGGCAGCTAGGCCCCCAGAGATGTATTTTGTGCCTTTGCGCCTCGGCGAAAAGGCATCGGGCAGGGGCTCAGGACGCGGTGCACCTTCGGGGAGCTCAGCAGGCTTGAAGCGTGGGGCCTTCTGGAACGTGGGTTGGTGTGCTTTGGAAGGGTGTTCCTCTACATGGTAAGGGGTGCCCCCTCCTGTATTTTCAATGTTATCTTGAATGACTGGTTTATCCGAGTCCGCATCGTTATCTGAGAGGGTTGGTTCTGAGACGGAAGACTCGATGCCTGGGATAGTATCCTGCATCTCAACATTCAATTCGCATTCGACTTCCGGCAGAGTAGGCGATTCTTCGATCTCAACGCCTGGGGGGGATATAGAGATACGTCTGCGTTTGGCACGTCTCTCCTCATTCCTGCCATGGTCTTCCCCGTCACTTCTCATACGGATGGGCGAGGAGTCTTGCACCACCACCTCATCTTCGTCGACTACGAAGTCTTGCTCATAGCCAACGCGGCCGCGCTCATAGCCTTGGTCTCCCACGACATGATCATCATGATCATCATCATTGTCGTCGTCGTTGTCATCGTCGTTGACACGAGCCGCCCCCGGTGAAGGTGGCGGTGAGCTGTCGATCACAACATCACGCCCTGTGCCGCGGTGGCGGAACGGCGTGAGCGACGACGACGACGGCCCCTTGAGCGGGGTCGAATGCAGCGAGAAGCGCGGCGTAGCGTGGAACTGCTGGCTGCTTGGCTGAAACGCAGGCGTCGGGGTCTCGCCACGGGGTTGAGAGCGCTTTGGCACGAGAAAGCGGTGTGGTCTTGGGGTCTGAACGACGATATCAACAAAGAACATGTATTAACGACATTCGTCCGAGACTTACGGCTGGCGGTGGCGCCATGTTCACGTCGCATGCCACGGCCGGGCGGTGCGCTGCTGCTTTCTGTGAGAAGTGAGGTGACTGTGGCGCGATGGCGTCATCGGTACCAATGCTGGACCATCTCAGGCTGCAAGACTTCCATGGCTCATTGCCATGTCCTCTCGTTGCGCACTCAAGTACCCAGATGGATAAGTAGGAGGTGGTATATCCTTGGTAGGTAGTGTGGACCCCCTTCCCTCCCCCCCCCCCGAGGTTGTAGACTAGATGGAGGTTTCGGCCGGCGAAACGTCGGCAGCGAATTCACTACCTTACATAAGTTCCTACTTAGTAAGTGCCTACATGTACCTACCAACATTGTAGGTACCTACCAAAACTATGACTGAGTTCTAACGTGAAATATTGAACCATATATTTTAGAATACTTAGCTATCTGATAATTGTCGCCTGTCTCTTGGCCATTCAAAGAGTCACCTGAAGGTCTAATCCCACCTACGCCAAACCGTGCTCAAATAGACCGTATCCCATCAAGTAAAAGCATGTGCCCCTTGATTTAGCGCTTGAATACCCAAATGCTACTCAAATGAGCCGCTCCCAAATAAACCACCGACAACCTTGCTTCTCCCTTCAGCCCCCTTCCACTTCTTGGCCTCACGCCTCTTCTCAGCATCCGCAACTTTCGCCCTACGCTCATTCTCGTGGGCAAAGTAATTGATACCCGACCGTTTTCCTGCGTTCTTCTTGAGCTTGCCGTCCTCGCCGAAGTTGGCAGCTTTGTTCAAGGAGCCTGAGTTCCCACTAGCGGAGGTTTGGCTGACGTTACTGCTGGCAGATGCGCTCAGGTTAGGGTTCGAACTCAACTTCGTCGAGTTTGTAGTGGCCCTACGCAGCAAGGCTGGCACCTTGAACCCACTGCCAGTCGTGGAAGGGGCGGTGAAAGCAAGTTTTGCAGTGGTACTCGTGCTACCTGTAGAGAGGGAGGATGAAGAGTTGCGCTTCAAAGTAATTCGGTCAACAACGGCACCCCTTGTATGGCGGTCAGCACGACAGTTTTCTTTGTTGGAGTGTGATGTCAATGGGCGCTCTTCTTCTCCATCGCTATCGGAACCAATCTCTGTCGCAGGGACGATGGATCCGGCTGAGGTATTAGGCTCATCGAGCAGCGTTGATAGAGATCTCCGTACTTCTGCGATCGACGAGGGGCGAGCCCACTCTTTAGTGCGGCGCTCATTGGGGCTAGGTCGCCGAGCATGATCCTGTGTCCGGGAGCGTTTGCGGCCAATTATCGGGGGCTGGCTGTCCGGTATGGACTGATCGGCTTGACTTGCATTTTGAGACTGGCTATCATCGCCGCTTGATGTGGTCTCCGCAAAATTCTCATCGAAATTCCACTCATCGTCATCATTCATGTCCTCGATACTCTTAAGAAATGCGGCATTTCGAGGATTCTCCGCGATTTTGCCAATGCGCTCATCGGCGAATAGTGCCTTCTGCATCTTGGCAAACTGCCGACGTTTCATCCGACGGCGTGCTTCGCCTCCATCGTCCGAGTCGGAAAGATCAAAGTCGTGACCGTCGCCTCCTCGGCGCCGCTTCCGAAGCATACCCGTTGTTATATCTCGGAAAAGTTTGTCAACTTGAGCGGCGTCAGCAGCACGCTCCCGGTCCCTGTAGGAAATTAGCACATATACATAACAGTCTGCTTGATCTCGGTGTGACAACTTACGCAAATAAACCTGCCAGCTTGGCTGCGTCCCCATCATTGTTCCCAGTGTCGTCAATCATCTCTTTGGCAAGCTCCTCGTCCTCATCACTCGAGCCTTCTCCGTCTGCTCCACCTAGACCGGCATATTCGTCTTCAGATTCTTCTGCCTGCTCCTCGATCATTTCGACTGCTTTGCTCTTTTTCTTGTCAAACTTCCTTTTCAAGCGCTTCTCTCGCCTTGCTGCCTTGTCCATTAACCGGAACGCATCAGGTCTTGTTATTTCCTTTCCAGCCAACCCACTCGTCTCGACAACGGATACACGTTTGGGGCTTTCGGCAACTTCTGTTGACGGGAAAGTAGAGTTGAATGTAGCGAGGTCAACTCGTCGTAGGAATTTTCCTCGCTTTCTCATCAGTGGAGACTCCTGTATAGTGGCTTCGTCTTGGGTGTCAGTGAGCAGGACCGTGCCAGCAGTTGACCGTGGAGGGTCGATGAATCGTTGTTTTAAAGGCGTGAAGTCTTGAAAACCGCAATCTTGCGTGGGCTCTAGGAAATCAGATCCCTGTGTTGCATCTGCCTGAACAAGGCTATCGAAGCCATGGGCCTGTGATTGTGTATAATGAAGCTGTAGTCCTTGCGTTTGAGTTTCACGGCCCTGTGTGTCTGCTCTTTGGGTGAGCTGGCTGCTAGGGGTCGTGTTATTGCCCTGGGATTGGCCTGCCGTAGCAGAAAATTGGGAATCGGGGAACTGGTCGAGGCTGGGCATAAAGACTTGAGAACCACCCACAGATTCCACTTGACTATCGTCCATTGTGCCAGCAAAAATTTGAGTTAAACCCAGGCCAGCAGGAGCAGCAGCGGCAATAGGAAGCCCGGGGATAAAAGTTTTGGTAGCTGAGCGCAAGACTGACGTTGGTGGTTTAGGAGACCCGGAACCCGGTATAGAAGGCGATTTGAATAAGATGCTTTTTGGCTTTGGGGTGCTCTCAAGGCCACCCTCGTCTTCATCATCTGAGATGATCTGTACGTGTTTCTTGGCTCGCCGTGGCTGTGGGGCTATGGAGTGCTTGATTGCTTCGATATCCTCATCTGAGAAGTCATCAGAAGCAGGTGTTGGGGCTTCTTCGTCTTCAGACTGGACTTCCTCTGCCTCATCCACAAACATAGCCTTATGCGAATCTTCCTCGATACCTGCAACAGATCCATCGTCATTATCATTTTCATCTTCTTCAGAGCCGGAAAATTCGGCTTCTTCAGGTTCTTCGCCTTCGTTGTCTTGAAAGCTGTCGTCATCGCTATCATCCCAGGCGAGAGGGTCCATCTCGCCGCTCTGCTCCTTCTCCTTGCGATTCCTCTTCGCCTCTTCACGTTCACGCATCATAATTTCCTCGACTTCCTGGCGTGCCCTGGCAACTATATCTTCAACTTGTTCTTGCTCTCGCTCTCGTTCTTCGGCAGATTGAATCACGACACCTTTAGAGCGGAGGAATTCGAGGCGTCGTTCGCGCTCAAGCTTCGCTTGGGCTTTAGCACGCTGCTGTAGAGACATATGAAGTTCACTAAAAGTCATAGACGGTTGAACATTTCGGCCACGCGCTGGATTTTTAGGTGGTGAAGAAAGGTGTGCAAGGTTGCGCAACATCTTCATTCCGGTAGACTCTTGTGCCTTGCCCTCGGGAATGCGAGAGAATACAGCATCAAGTTTGTGCTTCTTCTCGGGCTTGGTAATCTCGAGCTCATCATCGGAGTTCGTCATCACGGTATCCATTTGCGCATGAGGCAGTTTGACTCGGAATTGACGCACTGGCTTTTTTGTGATCGATTGTTTGTTTTCGAGAGTAGGAACTGCCGAATCAACAGATTTTTCTTTAACTTTGTAGTGGCTGTTAAGCTGGGACTGGGCATTTTCTAAAAGGAGGTTCTTGCTCTCATCTTTAGGAATAGAAATTTGTTCTTTGGAAATGGAAATAGCCGTAGTCGCCTGGTCAGGACCGGCTTTTGCTGCACTAGGAGGGGAGCTTGGGGGCGTTCCGTCATTCTCCAATTCCGCATCTGTCTGATGAATTGAGCCGGGCGTCGTGGGACGACTTGAAGTCGTTTGTTTATTTTCAATGTCTGTGATGTAACCCTCAGCCCGAAAATTAAATCTTTTAAAAAGTGTGTCTTTACTAATCTTCTTTTTCGTCTTTGCTTCATGAGCGAGTTGGAGGCTTCGGCTCAATCGTTGGGTCTCGCGGTTCATATCTTCTAGCGCCTTCTTGCTCGCTTTGCGAGTAGGGCGTGAGACTTCCTGTGTGAGCTTACGGCCGCCGTCGTCATCCGAGATGTCCGATACATCATCTTCATCAGCATCAAATTCGTCTGATACATTCTCGCCAACGCGCTGGGCGCGTTCCACTCGTTTGCGTTCTTCCTCCGCTTCCCTATCCAGCCTTTCTTTTCTTTTTTTCTCAACAAGTGCTTTGAAACGAGCATTCTTGCTCAAGTCAATGGGCATATCGTCATCGTCAGAGACATCTAAATCACGATCCACGTCTGTGGGCTTGTGTGGCGAGCGAGACGCAAAGAGACTTGGAGATGAGTGTCGATCTACCGAAACGGTAGCGTCTGGCGTCGAATCACGATCAGGTCTGATCAACCTTCTTCGAGATGGTGCGACTACATCATTCTCGTCGTCATCTTCCACCACTCGGAGCGATGGTTCCCGGACAACGGTGCCCTGTTCTGCAGTTGAGTGTGGTGTCCGACCCTGTCGAGCGCGCCTAGGAGTGTCTGAGGGTGATCCGGAGCTTTGATCTGCTTTTGTTGTGAAGTTGGCATGCATTCGGGCAGCAAGTCGACCCCGAGGCCGGACAATATCGGAATCTTCATCTTCATCTTCGTCCGTGCTGTCATCTTGGGAGCTTGGTTCCGCATTGAGCTTCTGTTTAGTTTTGTCGATTGTAGTAAATAGTGTCTTTGTGTCAATAGGGCCTGTGCTTTCATCGTCTGAAGACCCATCGTCTACGGCTGCCAACATTGCCTTGAGTTTGGACCGGGGGGTTAATTGAGGTGATGCAGGACTGGACGCGTTGCCTGCCGGCGATGATACATGAGCGGAAGCCATGCTGAAGGCCGCGGGAAGAGACGATTAAAAAGGGGGTATTCAGAAGAATGATTCAGTCAAGCATGATACTTAAAGAAAAAAAACAGAATTCTGTGCGAAGCTAAGTATACACACAGAACTCGAAATACTGAAAGCTGGTGAAAAGTGGTGGTTGTTGAATGTTGTATGAAGATGTAGTGATTAATTGGTGGTGGGGGTCATGTCTAATAAAGGCAATTCAATAAACGCGCTGGGCTTCACTGCACGCGTACCCGCCGCGTCAAGCTCTGAAGTGTGGGACCCCCATACGAAACGTCATGGGTTGAAGACCCACCGGCTCTCCACCCGCGTAAGGTACCTGTCAGATCTAACACCCATTAATTCTCCAACCACGCTTAGGAAAAAGAAAGGAGGAAGAGGAAAGAAAAAAAAGGTGGCAATTTGAGATCAGATAGAATCGAGAGACACTGTGCAGGCCATCAAGTTCGTCAACTCGGGAAAATTTCCCTTTCACCATCTTTGGTATACCCGCTTATACATAAGATACTACTAGGAGGTACCTAGCCTACCTACATAGTTAAGCGACAGACTACTAGACTTAAACTCAACCCAGAGCAGTTCTTCCAGCCTTAACGCTCGCGCCCACAAAGGGGCAGATAGTAGGATATATTATCCACCGAGGAATGAATCTTTTCTAGGGGTTTTTGTTTGGGATAACTTCGTATTGAGCAAACAAATGGGGTATCAAAGCACAAAAACCCTTCAGTACAGATCCCCCTCCATTAACAAAAACGCCCGACACCTTTTAGTCTTTCCAGTGATGCCATGCAACGCATCCTTTGCGCCAAACCAATGCTTATACAGGAAACCTATACACATACAGCTAGGCTATGGCTAGTAATCCCTCCAACACATTGTCGAGCGCCTGCATATCCTGCGAACTTGCACCAGCCCAGGTGGATTCTTCGTCGATATCCATCGGCTCCGACACCGCGCCATTGGGTATCCCGCTTGAATGGCTGCTGGCAACCCCATTGAGAACGCTCTCATCGTCGATGCGCGAGTGCGTATGCCCAGGCACATACGTATAATTATTGTAGTGGTCCAGTTCACCATCTCTATAGGTGTGTAGGACCGATTGACGAATAGTTGGCAAGGAACTGATGCCGCAGTCGCCTATTTCCAAAGCAAGCTTTAGATCTGCCATACCCAATGGCGGACGCTCGCTCGCAGCTTTTGCTTCAACGGGTAGCAGGCCGCTCTTGTCTCTAGACAATTCTCCCCTGGTGCAAGCCGCTTCTTCCTTCCGTAGTTGCCGGCGATACTTGTGGGTTTGTATCCACCCAATGCCGGCTCCAAAGCCGGCGCTTCCCGAGTCACCAGGTCCGTTGCTCCTTGTCCTCCCGAAGACTGTTGATAGGAACTCTTTGATGTGGGTCTCGGTTGCGACTGTCATAAACTGTGCAACATCAGGGGCATGACCGCCAGCAAGACCAGCTGCGTATGATATCGGCAGCATTCGCGACTCAATACTTGCGATATCGGGGAACTCTCCGGATTCGACAGCTAGAGGTTGCGCAAATCGCTTTCGTATCTCCAGATCCAAATCTGCCATGTTCAGAGAGTGTACCTTTACACAGGACGCTACGTATCAACTTACTCATGCCGTTAAGCCCCGTAGCACTTTGGGGCACGTCTGCAGTTCGTGTGGTCCTGCCGCGGTGATGGTCCATGAACATGTCAGCCATGGCATCGTGGGGGTCGAACTGCTCGAGATCAGTTAGTACGGCTGAAGAAGTGGGCTTCTTGCGATAGTGGGTATGCGTACGTCATTAAGTGATAGGTCCTTGATACGCCGTCTGTCACGGTTTGGCAGCTGCATGACTTCGGCCTTCAATCTTCGCTCGGCGGCATCACCGGTCACGGGCTTTGCACCAACATTCGCAGCGGGCTTGTCGTTAGCGGAAACCCATGGTGCCAGCCCTTGGTCGGGCATTTCTCTCGTTAAGTTGCCATATATTGCCGCCAGAAGCTGGTTATGGAGATGGACCTTCTCTCCATTTGGGGACGCAAGAATTGGATCGACGCGCTCGGAGAATTCTACTTGGTTCAACCGACCTGTAACGTGCTGGGGTCAGCCTGGGAAGCGATAGGACGGGATTATGGGGTCGGGAACGGACCCAAGACGAACTGGGTGGTGGCATCTTTGTAGGAATTCCATTGTTCAATGCCGATAGCGGCCTTTAGACTCGTATATAAGGGTTCTAGATCGATGCGGGCAGGGATGATCTGGCTAGTCTTTGTGATCTTTTGGGTAGCGGGTGTCGAAACGGTGATTGTTTTCAGGACGGGAGTTGAGAGGCTGACGGAGGGGCGGCTACTCAGGGCCGCCGGATCTATGTCGGGCATGTCGGGAGGATGGTGGGTTGTTGGTAGAGCCCGGCGGAGGGTCGAACCGGGGGATCGCGATTTGCAAAGCAATCGTGAGGCTGGGCTTAGATGCTGCGGTGGTGAAGCGTGGGAAAATTGGGCGCGTGAGCGAGAGGCGTCGCCGCGCGAAATTAGGGACAAAATCCCATGGATCGCTTAGTCCCGGCGCATGCGACCAAGTCTACAGCTTCAGAATGATGAGATCGTGTTGTGGGCGGTTGTTGGGTGATGATGGAGAATATCGCAGTTCGTTAGCTAGCCGTGGATGGGGATGTCGTCTGCGGTGGGAATTAATTGTCGGACGGGACAAGACACAGGTAGCCAGCCGCTGAACAGTGGAATGGGGTTGCAGTAGCCCGCAGCTGTTCTAGGTGTGGAGGTACTCTCTACTTCTCTTCTTGACTAGCCCGAGCGCCGTTTCCGAAAGAAAACGCGGAGGTAGAAAGTACCGTGTACGACATAGCAATGACACTGTAACCTACAGTAAGTAGTTACTTACCTATAGTTAGTGGATAAACCCAACCAGCTTGTATGTAGGTAACCCCAGGTCCTACCTAACGTTTGGTCTACTTAGTAACCCCGCTATATGTATGTAACGCCTTAGATTAAGTACCTAGGTAGTCTTAGGTACTACCTATACTAGTAGTAAATAAATACTACTACGGTAGGTATGATCGCGTGTGCCTATCGCGATTCCAGTAACAGCCTTGAATACAGATTAATAAAGCACTGGCTGATACCATTGATTCTAACTTGTTTTCACAGATCACTTCGTTCGATCTATACCTCTCATAGGCAAAATGTCACGATGTCTCGAGCAGGCCCCGACCGCTCGAAGCGCGTTGATACTAGCATCAACCGCCTCATCTCCCAAATAATACCCGACAACCCCCACAACACGGAGGATGAGAACCAGCAGAGACATGACCTGCTATTCCAGCAAGTCAAGGAGCAGCTTGAACGGCAAGTGCGCACATTCTACAGGAGGTTGCAAGCAGGGAGGGGCCCTGAGATGGAAAAGAAAACGCGGGGACAGACACAGCGATGGAAAGATAATGGAGGCCAAGACTAAGAAGGGGAAGAAGGGGAAGAAAAATATTGCAGCTGCTAACACGTCCTGTCTTTAGGCCTCATCCGCCTCCCCTGGCCGATCAAAATCATGCCTCGGAGCTCATCCGCCGCAGGCTGGTGCAGTCTGATCCCAACCTGGCACTGCGCTTTTCCAATCTCTACTCTAGACTGTTAGCCCTGCCTATTCTAGACCAGAAATGGGCAATGCTCTATCTGCTGCATCAACTCACAGATTCCCCCGATCCCAACCTGCCTGACCCCATTGCCTTCGCCGAGTTCCAGCATGAGGAAGCGAGGCGGCAGAGGCAGCGAGACAGAGAAGAGTTCGGGTCGCTGAGCCCCTCGGATCACGACAGTGAGGACGGCTTGCCCCAGCGCCCAACCGAGCTCCGTGATATTTTGAAGAATCCAAAGGAGGCGAGGTCCCCAGACCGAGATTCTCCCTATGGCAGCTCCAAACGTCCCGCCTCTCCAAGCGAATGGAAGCGCAACAAGGCACAAGTTGACGAATCCCCTAACTCGCTAAGGCGTGACGTGGCTATCAAATCAAAACTATTAGCAGAAAACTACTCTGGCATCGAACCCCCCGAGCCAGCCATACTAAGGGACCTTCCTTACACCCTGCAAGGTGTCTCCTCTGCCACCCTCCCTTTTGGTCCAGATTATTCCCTCAAATTGCCTTCCTCGCTTCCACCTCCCCTGCTTGGTTTACTTCACACGCTTGCCGAGCCATCTCTTCTATGTAGAGCCCTTCAAGACTTCGTCAAGACCCCTGCAAAAGGATTGTTGGACCAGAGTCTTCGAGCTGCCATCAACGATGAACTTCGATCTTATTTGACTCTCGTAGCAACATTAGAAGGCCAAATCCGACGAGCTCTATCGTCCATTGATGAAACAGCACCTCGAGGGGGCATCGGGAAAGCCGGTGTTACTCTTAAGCGCTGTGTGGTTTGGACTCGCGAAGCCACGATGGGCTTGAGGCTCCTAAGTCTAATAGCTGAAGAGTCGAAGGCCAAGAAAGGGGGCCAAATCATCTCTCTAATACACTCCTTTTCAACATCTCACGGCGACCCCATTGTGGGTGCCTTTGCAGAACGCCTTTTAACGCCTGTGACGCGACCGTTTTATGATATTCTCCGTCATTGGATCTATGACGGTGAGCTTTCGGATCCTTATTCGGAGTTTTTTATACAATTAAAATCGGCTGAAGTGGCCAAACCCAAGATAGGCTCCACGAACGTTTGGGATGAGAAATACGAAATGTCGCAGACTATGATCCCCTCAATTGTCACTCCGGAGTTTGCCAACAAAGTTCACCTAATTGGTAAATCACTGAACTTCATTCGCCACAGCTGCGGCGATGCCCAATGGGTCGAGTCCTATTCCAAAGCGTCGTCCAAAGAGCTACGTTACGGAGATACAGCTACCCTTGAATCTTGGATCGATGATGCCTACAAAATCACGATGCGTCGCTTAGTGCATCTCATGACTCACAAATTCCATCTTTTTGAACATCTCCAGGCGCTCAAGAGCTACATTCTTTTAGGCCAAGGCGACTTCATTGCCCTCTTAATGGAGTCTCTCGCAGCCAATTTAGATAGACCTGCTGGTGCCCAATACCGACATACGCTAACTGCGCAGCTCGAGCACGCCATTCGCGGGTCCAATGCTCAATATGACTCTCCAGAAGTCCTTCGTCGCCTAGATGCACGCATGCTTCAGTTGTCACATGGTGATATCGGCTGGGATTGCTTCACTCTCGAATATAAGATCGATGCGCCAGTAGACGTGGTTGTATCAGACTGGGGCAATCGTCAGTATCTCAAAGTATTTAATTTTCTCTGGCGTATTAAGCGCGTTGAATTTGCTCTCTCATCTACCTGGAGAAAGGCGACCACCGGCTCCAGAGGCGTGCTGCAGACGGATCACGCAATCGTCCGAGAGACGTGGAAAACAACGCGAGGGTTTCTTGCGGAGATGGTCCATTTCGTGGGCCAGTTGCAATATTACATCCTTTTCGAGGTGATCGAGAGTTCCTGGACAGAACTCCAAGCGCACCTCAAGCACGAAGACGCTACACTGGACGACATTATCAAAGCTCATAAAACCTATCTCAATTCTATCACGCACAAAGGTCTCCTAGGCGCGCGGAGGAGACGCTTCGTAGCCTCCTCTTCAAACAGCTCCGCCGCTGCTAATGAGGAGGACGATAACAGTTATATGATTCAGCTCGGTGAACTCCTACGTACCATGCTTTCATACCGCGATAGCGTTGACGGTCTGTACTCGTGGTCGGTATCGGATTTCACGCGGCGGCAAGAGGCTGACCTCCGTCGCGAGGACATGGGGTACGATGAGAATCCCGGTGGTCCACATAGCGAATTCCCCGCCCTCCGAGAGCGCCTCCGGCACCTTGGCGACCGCTTCCGCACCCGTCTACAGATCCTACTTGGTGACCTGGCCTATCAATCCGACGTTGACCTCCGTTTCCTCGGTGTCTCCATGAATTTCAACGATAGGTACACCCCCATCCGTCGTAAGGCTAAAGGTACCCCAGCCTCAACACTAGCCGATGGCGCGGACAGAGAGAAAGGGAAAGAGAGGGAGAAGGAATGAAAGAATTCCCACAGCATTGCATCCATATCATGTTTTGGAAGGAGAGTTGGCCGCCGCTATAAGAATCGGGATGTATGAATACCAGGCAGTAGGCGTTACAGGAGGGTACATGCAAAGAATTTCAGTATGGACATAATGAAGCCAAACGATGAATCAAAATGATGATATGTGAGATATTTAGAAGACGAGGGTAGTGAGGCCAAGGATAGAGAAACAACCAATACTTTCCAGGCAATAGTACTCTACTAAAGATAGTTACTATCACCTGCCACTCGCAAGATTTTTATTCTTTATCCAATCATTGTGTTTAGTGACCACATCATAAAAGCGCGTGAATAGACTCTTCGGCAGTTTATAATTGATTGTTAGCGATCAAACCTGAAATCCTACTATCACTACCATCACTCACTTGCAAGTTGTAGTTAGCCAGGAATCGGGAGGAAATATCAAATATCATGTCGTCCGTCATTCATGCATGCTGTCTTTCATAAAAATTGAACATCAGGCTGTCTAAAGTCTTTGGTCCACCAGAGCGTTCAGCTATTGGCTAATTCACCACCCTACACAAATTCCTCGGTTTATAGCGGACAGAGAGGGCCCAAACAAGTATTACCCGGAATTGTTCTCTGCTGGGAGATTCTGCAAGCCTTCCTCGCCCAAAAAACGCTTTTATACCACCGTGTTGATACCACATACAAATAGTAATAGTAATAGGACCTCCTGATTGTATTTTTTTTTTCGCTCTTCTTTAAACGCCGATGTAAGTGCCCCCAATGTGTAGAAACGCCAGTCTTCCCGTTTCTTGAGCCGTAATATTATACAGAGACCTTTACTCATAAAAGTCCCAGTTGGGTGATGTATATTCGGATGTGCGGAATTGAGCGTGCACGAAGCACCAGACAACGGCGTGACTGAGCAAAGTGCGCAAATATCCGATATATCCCTTTCTACTCCTTTCATCCATATCGAGATCCATACTCCGATGAAGGATCAATCCCCAAGGTTTCATCTCGACTGAAAAAAAAAACCATCCCAATGGTTCGTATCATGAATATCGTCAGAGAGTGCGTCATACATCAAGTTGTATTGACGCCAGACTTGCCAACCGCGATGAGGAAAATGTATATCCCCAGTTTTGACGATGGCTGCCTCAATGTATCCAGCAGAGCTGGTAAATAGTCAGGTGACCCAACGCCGATTCCCAGATGTGATCCCATATCCAGCACTCGCATCATTGAGCAACAAGCGTCGCACGAATTTCAAACTAAATTCGACAATTGCAGTTGCCAAATCAAACGTCGGTCATTTCGGTGTCAAGAGATAATGGTTCCACAACCTCATCTCCAGGGCCCCAATTCCCTTCAAAGACAGTAGCACCAGCTCGTCGACGATGGCTAACCCAAATCACTGCTTCGAGTTGAAGCAGATCTAGAGCGGTAAAGCGAAGCACTGGCACAGCAGCTAACATCCGTCTAACTACTGTATCCAAAGAGCTGCAGTGGTTGGGATCGCTCATAAATAGAGGTGGCTGTTGTAACTCGGTCTTTCGACTAGAGCCTGTCCGGTGTAGACCGAAGATATCACCGGATTGTCGCAGTCCACTCCGGAGTATATAGCTTCGCCGGTTGCTCTTCGTGCTTCCGTCATTGTCTGCCGTATTTAGAGTACGCTCAGTATCGTCAAGAGGCATGCCCTCAGCGTCTCGCTGGACAGCGCCGCCAACTTGAGTGAGAACTGGGATTTCCGAGAAATCATCTTCTCTGAGAGCAGTCCAAGTTGCTCCATTCTCCGGCAATTTAACATTGGCGGCGATTTCCAGCATCATCAATCCGAGAGAAAAGACGTCAGCGGGTGTGTCAATCTCAGATCGAAGAGCTTCAGGAGCTAGATATTCTCGATCACCGTCCAAGTCAAGACTCATATCAGACGCTTCCCGCAGTGATGTTGCCAGTCCGAAATCTCCAATCTTTAGTGTCCCATCGAAGCCAACCAATATATTGGAAGGTTTGAGATCACGGTGGACGAACCCGGCAGAGTGGATGTGCCCCAATCCCTAGACGTGTAAGCACAAAATTTATGTGGTCATCAACATGTTCAAGAACTTACCTGTGTCACCTCAAGCATAATTTTCCAGATTCTGAAATCATCCAGTCGACCCTTAGCCCCGACGTCTCTGAGGAATTCGCCCAAATTACCCTCTTCACAGAACTCGGTCTGAATATACAGACTATTGTCTTCCTCCCAGTTATCTATGAGCTGCAAAACATGATCACAACCAGAAAGGCTCCTCAAGACATTGACTTCCTTCAAGCGCATCTTTCGATCCTTGTCGCCTTGGATCGGAAGAATCAACTTCTTCACGGCAAATACTTTAGAAGGTTGGGAAGGTGTCGTCTGGGCTAGGTGTGTCGGGGTACCGAAAAAACCGTTATCGACGGTCAAAACAGGTTTGACTAACTCGACAACTTTATAAACTTCTGAGAATTCGCCTCGTCCGATAAATTCCACCTTCCCAAAACGATGCATGAGAGTTCGGTCTAGTTCATGGCTAGTAAGTCCATGAACAGGAGTGATGACACGTTTATCTAGGGATTGTGAGTAAGAATGTTGACGTGTAGTAGGAGTAGCAGGTGGCAGAATTGAACCTCGCCCATTGCTTCCAGGAAAGAGGAAGTTATCAGTGCGGTTGGGGATAGAAGAATGAGTCCCATCAACAGTCAATCCACCTTCCTGGGGCGTTCTAGGCGACGCTCGCTCTGCGGATTCAACCAGATCCAAATGACTAGCTGTATTGATAGTAATATTCTTAGCAAAATTCTTACTTATAGAAGGGGTCGTGACAAATTCGGTCATTGTTTCAAGCAGCGCAGGTGACGGCAGGCAACCACGCTGAGCTCTCGACTGACTAAACGAAGAGGAAAGTAAAAGAGGAATAGACCCTTGTCTAACAGCAGTCGAGGGTTGAGAGATGTCCTCACGATTGAGGCCATTAACTCCGACTAATATGTTATCGAAAGGCTCGATCAAGGAGCTCGACTTACAAGTGGCATCGGCGTCTTGTTGCACGGCAGGGGTTTCGTGATTGGCAGACGTTGACAAGGACAGGAAGCGATGTGCCGTGGGGCTCTCATTTGACAGCTCACTTAAATTGCTTGAGCTCTGGTTCAACAGATGATGCTTCGTCGGCGTGGGTGGCATCGAGCTCTCGTCACAAGTATCCATTTCATCCGCATCCTTCTTAGGGCTCTTACCTTCGTCGCTGTGAAGACTAAGAAGACTCCCTTTACGCGAGTGTTTTGCGTTAAACCCTTGGAAGAGTACAGGTCGTGGTGGTTCATTGCGAGGGCTACGACCGAAAGGCGTCGTGGGAGATCCGTGGTGTCTATTAAACCTTGCCCCTCTCTTCCCGAGACCCATCGGCGATGGTGGTGGGTATGTAGCAAAACCATGAGCCGGTCGTTTGGGTACAGCAGCAGATGGTAGTTTCTTGCATGGCGTATCAGGGACGGTTCCGCCGAAAACTGTACTTGAAAGTCTTTCCTCAGGGTTCCGGATCATCTTGGAAACCAAGCCAGTGGATGCGAAAGCTCCTTCAAACGGTTTCGCATGCTTGTAGTCGGGAGTCGACGCACTTGCAACAGGACCTCCAGGTTGGTCAGGTCTAGGGCGAACGGCACCCAAAGGTAAACTCTTTGAAAAGTTCATGCGCGCTCTCGGTTTCTCAAAATGAATGGGAACGTGGGTTGGTGAGTCGTCAGCAAAACTTGAGCCTGATGACGACGTCGTGATGGTCCGAGAAAGCGGATGGCGTTGGGTGGGTGGATGAAGCGTTTGGGAGAAAATGCCCTCCGCAAATGGGCTATCTCGCGGAGGGGGTATGAAGGAATCCAAAGATATGCGTGGCCGACTCATATTGTTCGAGGCCACTGCTTCTGATGAGTTCTGCGGAATTGTGCCCATAGTCGACAATGGGTTCATCCCAGTTCGTCGTGACAAAGAGGTCCGATCGTTGTTGTGACGCTGCTGCAGCGTAGACTTTCGCAGCGACCCGGCCCTTCGTGGCATTGCTGTCGGTGTTGTTGAATGCGAGGGCTCCACTGAGCTAGTAGTGACATGATTCGTCCAGTCATACTCGCTGGGCAAATCATCGTACATTTCTGGTGTTGTACTAGATGGTTTGGGGAAATGGTCGAAGATGTTAAAGCTGTCTCCCAAGCTCGAAGGACCGTAACTTCGACGCTTCGCTTTTGGACTATTTTCAGTCGAATGATCGAGATTCATAGTGGAATCATTCCTTTTCTTCAGAGGGCTTGCCTCGACAAAAGGGTGCACATTGAGTAAAGATGAGCCGGACATATCGAGATGCATACTATGCCGATTCGATGGCTTCTCGGAGCTCTTTCGTTGTGCTGAACTGCGTGTACTTGCAACGCCTAGGTTCTCCTGTCCGTATGAAGCTGTAGGCGTAAGGTACGGCGTCGAGTTGCCTGTAGAAGATGCAGTGGTTAATGCGCGTCTGGATGGGCTGCGCGGAGAAGTTCGTGGTGACGTCCTAGTGCGCAGTTGCGATCTTGTTGTGGACGTGCCTAAAGGACTTCGGGAGGCTGATTTAGCAGACCGTAGCGATAATTTCACGCTAGGTCGGAAAGGCGTCGCCAAGGGTGATGGGGAATGGTTAGAGTTGAGCTGTGTTGACCCAGCTGCGCCGGGCACAAAGTATTGAGATTGTGCACGGCGACAAGAGGGCGAAGAGGGCGTTGACCCAGTGTCTGAGCTACTCTGAGAAGCCGTGCGAACCAGAGAAAACTTAGATGGCGATCGTGACAAGGAGCGTCTCAGAGTTCTGAAGCCGGCTTGGACATCAACGTGATGGTGATGCGGATGCGTGGGTGACGGCAGGGTTAGAGTACCCCCGCTGTTCGACATTTTGAACTGTTTTGGGAAATGATGGCGCGGCGTGCGGCAAAACAATGCTCAGACCAGACACACACAAGACTGAAATGGGCACGCGGGCCAGGTCGTCGTGGCGTCGCAGGTTTAGATGATGCGCCAGTAGTGGTAAAACATTCGCACAGAAACGAACAATGGTGACGCGGATATTGATCGATGCGAGAAATGTGAGCGGGGTTTGAGTAATTAATCGAGCGAAGACATCTGGAATGCCAATGGTGCAATGAAGGGCAAGAGTATTTCTTCTTCAACGATGGCGACTAAGACTGCTCATGGTTTGTGTCTCAGAACGAACAGATGGTTGGGTTAATGGTAGAAATGTGAAGCGGATTATCTCTGTCGCAAAGCGAGCCGCTTCCCTTATGACTGCTCTGATTCCCAGCTGGTAAAGAGTGGATAGTGAAAAGAAGACGGCCGGAAGTACGCAGGCAGGTGCCTAAGGCGCAGGGTGAGTAGGCAGATATTGGCGAGGCACCCAAGACACACCCTCTCAGTTGCCACGCACGTGTAGATGGGTGATCCGATCCGGCCCTGACGTGTGATGTCAGTTTAGTCGCCCTAGTTAGGCGATCAAGGACGAAAGTGTGGCGCGAAGGTGGTAATGACCTCTCCCACACACCCTACACGATCTTCGGGCAGCCGGCGCACACAAAGATACTTAGACAGACTCTCGTCGACGATGCAGACTAGGTGGTGTTGATGGTGGTTTCCGGGAGGAGGTTAAGGTAGGCAGTAATTTGTTTAAGCCCTGGCCTGGGGTAGTATTATTACACACGATTTCTCGGGCGGCGGAAAGAGAAAGGGGGAGGAGATGTGTGCGCAAGGTGCTGGTCTACTCTACTCTACCTTGGGTACCTACAGCAAGTGGCAGTGGTCGCAAGTAGCGGTCAAGGGGGCGGTACAAGACGGTGGCAAATGGAGCAGCGCCTATGTGTGAGAGTCTACGGGGATCGCGCCTACTCGGCGTGTACTGTAGGCTGGAAGTGACATATGGGCCCCGAGTGGATATTTGGAAAGCGCGTTTTGTTTACTTTACAGGCGCTACGCAAAGCCCGACGCGTTTTTGCGGGCTGGATAGTGGAGACTCTCCTCACGAGATAACCTTGATCCGCCTGCTAGCCCTGGCTTTAGTGGGGCATTACTGGAGACGGCCAGCTCGGTGGCTGCGCTAGTCTAAGCGGCGCTCCTGTAGCTCCAGTAGGTACCTACAGAGCACACTAGGCGCCCTCTTCAGAGCGATCTATGGCCTCGGATTTCTCTGATGTCTATGAAGTGGCACTAGGAGCCTCTTTTTGCAACTCCTGGTTTGTCTATTTCTTTCTTTATTTTTACTATTATTATTCACCTCTTTGATTTGTGGCCGCATAGTTGGACCCAGCTTCTTATTTTAAGCCAGCCAAAATATCTCCAATGTCTACCATATCTCGAAGGTGGGTAGAATTAGTCCTCTACTACATACCTACCTACGTAAGTGCCTACTTCTTATACTATACTACGCAGGTATACCAACATAGACTCATGTTTATTTTTACTTAAAACAAGTTGTTTATTATTATAGATAATTAGCTATTGTTTATTATGTTTACTGCTTTTATTAATGTACTATAGGCTATTAATACCATAAACTACCTAGGTATGCAATGGCTTTTGGTCACAATCTTTACAAAAACTGTCCCTGTCTAAACACCTTTCCAACTCTTTATTATTCTTCCTTTAGTTTTTGTGTCTAATCGGGCACCTGCCGTGATTTTCGTTTCCCCCCAACACTCAGTACACACTACCTAAGAAGACCATGCGCGTAGTGTTGCCGAAACTCTGCTAACCTGCCTAGGTCTAAGCACCAGGTACTAGTGTACTGGACACGTTGAAATCAGGGCTTCATCAAAACAGATATAAGTACTACACTATGTACATAATACCTAAAAGAATCCTGTTCAAGAACGTTATTGTGCTGTACCATCTACGTCTTAGGTATACCAGCAGATACCTAGGCACCTATTATAATGTTGAGACACCTTGACACCTGAAGGAAAAGCGTTGACCAGGGCCTATCTGCCCTTCCCCCTCACCTACAGTAGGTAGTATGTACAGTAGAATGCAATTTTCCCCTCTCGCATTCTCCTTTGACGATATCATTGATTCCGCATGCCGGAACCCTCGAGTCTCGAGTCCCGTGTTCAGCGTCTTTTTAAATTCAATCTATGAACCAAAGCTACCTACATGTAGGTACCAAGGCAGGTGGCCAGTCCAGCGCCTACCCTACCCTACCCTACGTATACTTCGTAGATACCTAGGTACTGTTTATCGATTAGCTACCGCGGTATCTATGGATGCTACCTACCTGCAGTTGCAATGATCACCACAGGGGCAGGCCATTCGCATTGATCCGAAGTACATGACGAGAATAGATAATTTTAATCCAATTAAATAATTATTAGGATTAATTCCACGTTTCATGCGATCTTGTTGAAATTTTCTCACGGCCTATCTCGCTTCGGGGCTTTGCTCCACCCCAAACGAGCTCTAGCTGGCCTGAATTGGCTAGACACCTATTGTAATATTTGCTGTTAACGGGTTCAATTTCCACTAATTCGCATTGATGGCGGACGTCCGGAACATCGTCGGACAAATTATACCAATGCAATAAATTGTACCATCAACAGCTTATACTATACATAGTACTCCGTATGTATCGTATCATGTAAGCTGGCTGTTCAGGTCTGCAGTTCAGGTCCTCACTATCACATATCACATGAATTTCTTCTCGGGGTTACCGCCATCTCAACCGGAGCCATGCCACGTCCATCAATTAATGGCTTGATGGCTTAGTGATCGAAAAAATTGCATTCCTGTTCTTCACTAACGCAGAGAAAGTGTATCGTTTCACCATGTGTTAATTGGTTTCCTGTCTATTGTAGCCGTACAGGGCTCGAAAGTGTCTCGGATGCTAAGATGAACCGTGTGTCAACGTTCGCAAGCGCGTAACAAAGCTCTCTACTACCATGGCGGAACGGTAAGGATCTATCCGGCCCTAGAAGCTAGTATAGTGTGCACTATAAGCAGCAAGTCCATCAATGTGATCATTGCGTCGTGAAAGCAAAATGTGACTCCCCGCTGCTGCGATATTGACACTGTTATCAACTTCTTCGCTCGATTGGTCCTAGGTAGACGCGTTTTCCACCCAAGTCATGAGCATATTATCTTATCAGTCTCTCTCTCTCTCTCTCTCTCTCCGCATCGGAATTCGTGAAACGCGATCCAAACAGACAGTTGGGTGTGTGTTTAGTTTGTTCATTCTCCGGAATTAGGCATCCGCATGCATTCAACCACGACAAGTGCCAGGTCTGGATGCTCCTCGAGCAGCGGCTTCATATGATCGCGGAATTCATCGTCGTTATATCCTGCTGCGATCAGCATTGGTGGGATTGCGAGCATCGTCGTGTCAGACTCAGGCACAGTCTGGTATAGCTCTCGTACCATTCGAGGGAAGTCATCGAACACAGCCTTAGCTAGCTTTAACCGATAGATGCGCTGGTGATCGTGAGGCCACCATGTCGCTTCTTCTCCATTATTGGGCATGTTGGACGAATACGTCAATACTTTCTCGGCTGTGCGATAGAACCGGTCACGAGCGAGGAGCTTGAGCGGTAGAATATTGAACCGTGTCGCCAGGCGGTAGACATTAAGAGAGTCGAAAAGGTTGTGGCCCTGGAAAGTACGAGTTCTCCGGTCGTCCATATCTTTATCCTCTTCTTTGTACTGTTTCTGGTCCTGGCTAGCTTCACTATGTGTATCCCCATTGGAGCAACTCTCGTCGCCTCCCTGTTCTTCGTCTCCCTCGCTACCTAGACTATCGGCTTCCTCATAGTCATCAACGGCTGTTTCTTCAGCGGTCGAATCCGTGTGAAGGCAAGGTAAGGTTTTAAGTCTAGCCTCGATTTCTTCAGGATTCATAAAGACGACGTACGCAGGGGAGTGGAAGCTTCCAACTGTTTCATAGTCATCGTAATTACCGCTGTATAAGAATTGCAACACCACTATACTCTAGATCAGTGATTGTTATTGCGACCGCCTTTTTACGGGTATTTCCAAGGAACAGGGCATGAATTTCGTGGGGAAGTCGTGGGGAAGGGATCGTTATCTCCTAGAGATTATCGAAGCGGAAAGGAGGTAGTTAGAAGAGTCACTCACTGTACAGAGCGGCGTAGTCGACGTCCGGTAGCTCAATTTGGGAGACTACCTGGCCCTACAAAGGCGAGGCACATGTCAGTTTCACGTCTCGTCTGCAAGGGAATAGATGTTTAGGATAGATTTAAAAAAAAAAAAAAAAAAAAAATCATACATTAGCATTCAGGCCCGTAGAGACCAACGCATTGAGGACGGGTGAGTTGAGAGCGATCACAACGCGATGGACTTTGAACCGGAAACCATGCTGGCAGACGATTTCAAGATCGGAATACCGGGGATTAAAGAATAGTTCCCGAAGGTCTTCGTATATATTCGCCATGTTGGAGTGCAGTGATGGAGAGGGCAGGAAGAGGTATGAAATGTCTAGGTGAATGGACAGGAGGATACAGAGTGGTAGGAGTGATGGAGTTGGCACAGAAATGGAAGTTGTAATTGAAAGTTCGATAGAGTACCTAGATCTCCGCAGAGGAGCTTGGGTTTACTTGTGACCTTACGAGTGCATGGCTTCTATCATGGAGGACTAAAGAGGTGGTACTGTTTTCACCACCATTTGGATTCTTACATGTCAGGTGGTGGAAGGAAGGATTCTTCAAGTACACAACAGAACTCTGAAACATTCTAAGGTAAATGTAAAGCCTATTAGCTATTCGTAATATATATTGTAGTCTCGACGAAGTGATATTCTCAGTAATTGTTGTCGATTGGTCGGATGCTTGTGATGTACTCACAATAACACCAGCATTGATCAAATAGGGAAATAGTTCGAATCTTTATGATGAGTACCATGTGTACATCAACAGAACCTTGCATAAAGTGATCAGGTCCGCAAAGACAGTCAACTATTGTAGATTCCTATATATCACAGGTCGTTATATATTTTCAAAACGAGCTGTCACATCCTTAAACAGCTAGGGGGTCATGCTTTAATAGAATCTTTGAGTAGAAATGGCTGCTTTGACCATTTTGAGCTGTTTGAAGTATCCCTCAAGTATTTCAGCTCAGTGAACCCCTCTTGATTTTTGGTTGAAAAATGTTCAAAACAGGCGTCCACGTTTATGCAAAGCATCGATATTACGTACGAGGTATGTACCTACCTACATATGTAAGCACGTAGGCAGCGTAGTATAACGATGCGTTGATCACCAAAAAAAATCTACTTAATACAGCACTCCTTTCCAGCCACAGAATCGTAGTAAGAGGGCTATGTCAAGGTATCTAGTCTCCAGAATGTAGTTGGGTCATTGGTAGGTCACGAATGGGTGATTATATCATTGCATGAATTTACACAGTTTCAGAGCAAGCCCGGAGTAGTGACACTGAATAACGACACTGCAAGCAGTATTCTAGCAATAATATAGAACGATAGGCACATTATCATATTTGGAAATTTATGTGCTAGGAGCTTCGATGCTTGTTAGGAATTGTTGTTTTTATAGAGACTTCTTCGGGGACAGGAGGATATGGCTGACCAGTCAGCTTGACACCACAAGGAAAAGAAGAGAAAAAGGAAAAATAAAGAAATGTCTCGATTTCATCTTCGAGAATTATCTTCCATCTTTTAACAACAACTTCTGGCCGTGCAATTTGCCGCTGCTCTGTCATTTCTACACAAACCAAGTAAATGAGGATTCCATATATATCCAGAGCGGGTTCTCGTAGATGAAATACAGAGGAAGTAATTAAGCCGAGTTCCACTTCAGGCGCCTGTGTTGGCATTGTCTCAGGCTTGGAGATACGTAGGGTAGCACTTGAGTACGATTAAGTCAGTCTAGATTCCTTGCGTACCTCGCATACTGTGTCGTCTTTCTTGGAATCAAAACACTGATGAGCATCAAACTATATAATGCACGGGGAGTCAATCTCTAGGTAGACATAACTATACTCTTTTATTATGTATTTTACTTCTACGGTGGTGCTCTTTGCCGAAGGAGCTAAGGTAACTATTTTGTACGCCTTTACTAATCTGTAATTATCGGTCTAACGAGGCATCGAACTTGCTTGCCAGCTAATTAGGACAGCGAAAGCTGCCGCGGCGAGGCATTACTTACACTTAGCTCCGCCTACTCGTAGTAGCCGCTTCCAATTCAGTGGTAGAGGGACTGTATAATCTTTGAGGAAACTATCTCCTAATGGCGTCCCTCACTATGCACTATATCCCAATATCCCATATTTTTCCCGTACAATCAGCATACCCGTTTCCCAGGCCATTGAGAGGGTTTATCGCGCCAAAATCCACGCCACGGGTTGATATTATGGTTCATTGCATCAATGCCTATTGTTTGTGTTTATCCTTGTAACTCATGGATAGTATCAGGCTGCCGAGTCTTGGGATGACCACGTCCCACTGCACTAGTTCGTGACTCTTCTGGGACCTGGGGGCTAAGTGCGCTCACAAGGCTCTCGGAATACCCCTGGGTTTTACTGGATAGCTGGGAGTCGTCTGAGTGTCGATTATTTCCGTAAGCTCCCGGGCGGTACGGCTGGTACTGGTGTGGAATTGCCGACAGGGCTTGTGATTGGGCCGGACTGGGAGAATTGGGAATCCAAGGTGAGGCCATGGTGCTTGCGCTTGGAGGCTCATCGGCCGACAGTTCTGCCTTGAAACCACCGAGTGCCGAGGAATTAGGCATAGAAGGTTCAGGCTGAGCTAGATCGGGTGCAATTGTTGGTAGGAAGTGTTGGAAGTTTGTGGCCTCCTTCTTTGCCCTGCGCTTGCGTAGAATCATGAATATGATAAAACTACCAACGGCGAGTGCTCCAACAGCACTACCAGCTCCAATACCTGCCTTCTCACCTGCCGAAAGCCCGGCAATGGGCGGGCCCGCAATCGACGACGTCGGCGCAGGTGGGTTCGATTCGGTTGGGCTGTCGTTGCTCGTAGAAGAAATAGTCGATGAGAGTGCTGACTGAGTAGATGTCGCGGATGGTGTCTCCGTAACCATACTCTCGGTTGGCTCATGGCCGGGGAACCAGGATATAACATCGCCCAGTCTCATGGGTAGTCTTGCGACATTGTCGAGGATAGGACTATCTTGGAAAAGAATAGTGTCCTTCGAGCACTTGCAGTTCGCAGTAGGCGGGTCTGATCCAACTATACCCTCCTCTTCTGGACACCCTGCCCACGAATTTTGATCGGGGTCGCAACGTGTAAGACCTACCCTATACTGATGTTAGAAATGGACAGAACACTAAGCTTACGCTATTACTTGTTGCCATATACAATATATTTTCTGCCCAGATTGGAGTACACAAAACGGGATTTGAGCGAGAAGAGGTTTCATACTTACCAAGATTGATTGAAAAACTCCCCCTTGTTCTGGCAAGCAGGGCCACTGAAGTCTTGGCTAGTGCAGCCCGCTAGATATGTGATGCCGACTGCCAAATCTACGTGAGCCAACTGCAGAAGGCGAGCGTGAAACATATACTGACAACTCACATTTTGTATGAAAACACGCGTTGCTCGATAGACAGATATCGCCATAGTGGCAGCAAGCGTAGCTATTGCCATCAGCTACATTTCCACAAGGGATATAGTCGTCTTCTAAGGCAACATTGACGTTGGCCCAGCACGATCCATTGGATACATTTGGATCCATCTCGGACATGACGCTCTCTGTCTGGCACCTACTAAATGCTAAATAGTAGAATTTTGGAATTGAGGTAGGAAGAAAGTCTCTTGAGACATCTGGCAGCGACGGCCCTAATTGTTTTGGGGAGGGTTTGTGGGCTCACTGAGAATGTGAGGTATCAAGCTTGCTAGCCAGTCCCAGGCGCCAGAGGGGTGGAAAGGACAAAAGGTTTGTTTGCCCACACACAAAATTGGTTGTGCGAGGTCTATCGTCCGACCGACGAAAACTACTAGTTAAGACAAGCTGTGTTGTCCTGTAAAATACACACCTGTTAACCACCTACTTATCGGGTTCAGCACCCTTTTGAGGTATTAGCCTTGCGGAGGGCTATAGAAACACCCACAGCCCCTATCACGACATGCTGGTTTTTTTGCCTCTTTATTCCTTTTTGCAACTCATCTATCAATATTGAGGACATTGTACGGTGTTAATAGGCAAATACCCACCTTGCTCAATTAATTGTGTATTGTAGGACAGCGAGAATTGGAGGAGGTTGGGATGGCCTTATCCGTAGTCACACGTTGAGACACAAGAGAAAGCCCTGAATTCGGGTAGTAAAATGATTTACGTACCACAGAGACGTGATTGCACCACACTTTGTACGGTTCCTGGAGTAGTAGTCGGACAAACCGAGAATGACCTGGAATACCACATCCAAAGGTCGCCCAATACTCGGAAGCCCCTCACTAATCATTAGAGTCTTCGCCTAGGCATTGTTGCGATATCGTCTCCACGTCAACCGACTGCCTATCAAGTAATTAACCATTACTTCATCTTATCTCAAATATGACTGCTTTCTCCAGCACATTCGCTCTCCTAGCAGCGTAAGCAGAGAAAATCGTCAAGTACAGCATCATAAAGGAGGAACAGCGACTTTGCTTAAAAATCATCGAAGACGTCTTTGGTAATACAGGCTTACTATACTTACATAGACACACAGGCATGCTTTCTACAGTGTACAAAAATCTTAGCTATCAAACTCTAACCACCACATACATCTCTCCAGATTGAGTACTGCTTTCTTTGTATAACTAGTAAGCGATCCTGCCTATAACAGTAGGACATACCTAGACAGAACAAGACCTGGAGTAAAGGGGTAAAACCGAGCAGTGAGGATAATTATCATTCCATCAGTGTCGTTATTCTTATGGTTATTTCTCTCTCTCTCTCTCTCTCTCTCTCTTTCTTTCTTCCTCCCCTCCCCACTTCTATTATTGGTTCTAGGCCTGTGTGAATAGGTAATAGTGTTTATTTTTAGCTGATATAAATAAACTTGGTCTCCTGGTATTACCTGTAGAGTTCTAAGTGATTAGGCAGGTCGGTAGTCAATATTGATGGACGGGATATATGGGGCGCTGAACTGTACCTAGTGGATGGCATAAAGTCCCATCCAAAGTTTTTATGGTCAAGATACCTTCGAACTTTGCTGCAGAGAGTTTCATTCAGTTATGTCCCAATGGTGAAGTAAATAATGGGGGCAGGGAGAGTTAATGATTCAAAGAATGAATGCTCAACAAAATTAAATACAAGTACATATTTATATAACTAATTGGTCTACAATAAAAGGTTTTGATTCCAGAGTACCTACTACTTTTTGGAGTGACTGACTGTAATTATATGACTTGACCGTTATCGGAATAGATACTTTAGGTACCGCGGGGCGATAAGGGAGTTCCGCTTCGCACATAATGGTTTGAAGCGGTTAAACGGGGCAATGCTCGGCAATGGTCGGTTTATATTGCACCTTGCACAGCACATTTCATTAAAGAACCAGTGACGCGGTCCAATTCCATACCTACCTAGGTACTACCTAGTACTCTATCGGTTTTCGTACCTCAGGTTTTCCCACTGAGCCTCATTCCATGTCCCAGAAGCAGCACTGTCTCATTGGAGTCACCAAAATCACTGATGCCAATTGAGAGCCAATTGTGCCGTGGCAGCTCTGCGGCGCAACAAGTGAAGTTGTCCAGCTGACTGACTGATGGCCAGGAGAGTAGAATTGAGGCCGAAACAAATAGTTTTCCCGATGCATACGCACAGCCGAAGCAAGCCTGCTGGAAATGGAGAGGGTGACCTCTGGACGTAAGCCTTTCATGATATCGTCCACTAGGAGAGGCCAATGGCGGTGCCGGGGCGCGGCGGGTTGACCAAAGAAGGAGAAAGGCCTCGCCCTCGACACTCCACTCTCCGTTCACATGACTTTGAGCCGCCGCCATGAGCCGAAGCTTGGGGACTATCGCAGCCCTCGTACACTTTCCGCAATAGGTAACCGGCCCTTGGGTCGATGATAGCTAGAGTCTTGGTATCCTCGTTACTGGGCTGGCTGCATGACGTCGGCAGTCTACAAGACGCCGTATTGGCATGGAGCGAGGCATGTATGCATCTCATCTCCGATGGACGGCCAGGCAACATGGGATCCGTCCGAGCGTGGGAGTCATCTCATCCACGCACTATCATCCGTAGCGAGATCGCAGGAAGCTCACTTGCACCATGCCCATGCCCGTGCCCCGTGCCCGTGCCCGCCTTCGGCCGAGACATGGTTCCTCCAAGCTGGTGCTTCGAAGCGTGGGATAGACGGCGTATTATTTTCCTTGTCGCGGTACCCCCCATATTTATACCAAGCGAAAAAGGGCGCCAGACAGGGAGCAAACGCCCTTTTTATGATCGCCTGTCCGGACTTGCAATCGAGATCCATTAGTCCATGACTCATGCAATCCCGGACCTGCTATCTAATCCACACTCGAGTCTACATGTAGAATCTAGTGTATCTAGGTTCGGCTTTAGTCTAGACTGACATATATACTTCGGTTCTTCGTCCTGTCCATTGTGCAAATCTTTTGTTGCCTCCCTCCAAACCTTGACGATAAACATAAATGCAAATTAGGTTCTCTTGTCTTTGTCACCTGACTGGCTAGGGCTGGATTATTATAACCAATACTTAACTTCATCCTTCCCACCTTGGTCTGTACCAACCAACATCTGTTTCCTGTGTTAAGGCACGCTGTCGCTGGCACTACATCATGGCACCTTCAGCAATCCAACAAAATGGTCACAGAGGCGAACAAGACCTGGATCTGACTTCGTCTGCCGTCGAGCATCGGATGGCCGAGATCGAGCCCTCCAGTGGCAATACAGTTGGCGCAGCGAGCAATGGCGTCTCGCAGCCGAACGCCCAGGAGCTGGATGCCTCTAAGCTCACGTACACATTCACACAGAACCCTCGCGACCCTCCCGAATTAGGTGTCACACAAGACGAAAATGGCAACACCATCTGTTCCGACCACATGATCAGTGCCAAGTGGTCGGCAAAAAACGGATGGGCCGCACCGGAGCTAAAGCCCTACGGGCCCTTGAGCCTAATGCCGACGGCCTCGGTGCTTCACTACGCGACAGAGTGCTTCGAGGGGTTGAAGGTGTATCGAGGTTACGATGGCAAGCTGCGGTTGTTCCGTCCCGACTGCAATTGTGAACGCATGCTGATGTCGTCCATCCGCATCAGTCTGCCGTCTTTCCCTGTCAAGGAACTCGAGAAGTTGATCTTCGCCCTAATGTCCGTGGACGGTCCCAAGTGGCTAGGCCGCGACCGTCCCGGCAGTTTCCTCTACGTGCGTCCAACTATGATCGGCACGCAATCACAGCTTGGCGTGCAAGCTCCTTCGGAAGCCATGTTGTATATTATTATAAGCTACATGCCCAAGATGGACTCGCCCGCTGGCGGCATGAAATTGCACACCTCGCCCGACGACATGATTAGGGCGTGGGCCGGCGGCTTCGGATACGCTAAAGTCGGTGCAAACTACGGCCCCTCTTTGTTGGCAACTAAGGAGGCCCGCGCCAGAGGCTTCCACCAGATTCTATGGCTTTACGGCAAGAGTGGCGAGTGTACCGAGGCGGGCGCCAGCAATTTCTTCGTCGTCTGGAAGACGCGCGAGGGCAAAACGCAGCTTGTCACAGCACCCCTGGATGATCGTGTCATTCTAGCTGGTGTCACTCGACGTAGTGTCTTGGACCTTGTGAGGGAGCGCCTCGCGGAAGAGGTCGAGATCGTCGAGCGTAAATATACTATCGATGAGGTTATAGAGGCGAGCGCCGAGGGTCGTTTGATCGAGTCCTTCGCATCTGGCACAGCGGTAAGTTTCCTCGTTATCCTCTCATTCTGTCCCATAATTACCTGCTTTGTGCATGTCTCCTCTCCTGGTTTTCCGATCGAATCACAAAAGCTGACATGAGACCTTGCAGTATTTCGTTTGCCCCATTTCACTTATCCACCACCGAGGCCGTGACATTCAAGTCCCGGCAGGCAAGGGCGGCGAGGGTGCCCCTATTACTTTACGCCTCAAGAACTGGCTCATAGACATCAAGTACGGCAGAGTAGAACATGCTTGGGGTGTCGTCGTGTCGGAAGAGTACTGAAATGCTCGTTTCCTGGATTCCCTATCGTAGTTTGGCTGTGCGCTGAACCCCGCGCGGGTAGCCGATTCCTGCGAATTATGGAACTAGCCCCTCTGTCCGATTGATGCGCAACAGATATAGGGTTACCCATCGTTTATTGGCGGACATGTGATCCGACGCAACATCATGCGTCTATCCTGATGAGCTTCTCCGGACATGTCCACAAAGGATAAAAGAAGAGGCCAACGAGAAGTCCTAAGCACAGTCTCTCAGCAGCTAATTCGCCAACCAACGCAGTATATGACCATAGTCCTGCCGTTATGCCTCCGGAGTTCGGGGTGGGGACGAACCGCCGCATGTACCCCAATGAACTGGTGAGACTACGCCCGCACATAATGTGCCCGCTTGCTTGGTAAATACACATAGAGTATACTGGCTTCTGGCGTTATAGACTGCGTATATGGCTAAGGGAAACATGATGGAATGTAAAGGTTGGTGTAGGGTACGGATGGACATATTTAAAAATAGGCACTGTCCGGACGCAACGCAGTGCGGAATACGATGTCGTGCACACACGTTCGGCATTGCTTCAAAAGAGATAGCCCGTCAGCGATGACAGATTAATATATGTAACGTTCCCGGACATCGTGAATATCTTTACTATAAGTCTCACACGCCCATTATGCTAAGTAATCCACCCATAGTCCCAATTATTTCCCCCAGATCTAGTACGTTACATGAGAACTGTCAAGTGAAAATAGAAAGAAAAAAGCCCGTACTGTCGTCATTGTACAGCGAGTGTACGTAAAGATCTCTTGATAAATCGACAAAAGTCGTGGTTACAATGCGCCTGCTGAAAACCCCAAGACGACGTCTCCCTTTTCGGGCGTTGAAAAGATTGATAGCGCGCCTGCTTCATCATAGAAGGCCTGCGACGCACCAAGAGCCATTTGTATCAGCCAAGGCTAGATTCGAAAATCGCCTCGAGAATGTTGGACTTTTCCTCCTTGAGTTTTTCCTGAAACTCCTGATACTTAATCAGCATATCGCTCTATCCTACGACCTAAGAGAACCAGATAGAGTGGGATCAGGTTTCAGTGACGGACTCACATCTTCGCACGCTGTCATTTCTTCTACTACTTGTTTGATTCGACGGTCCATATCAAAATCTTCTTTGTCAATCCGCTCGCCGTTCGAAGACATCCCACTTCTTCCATTGGAAGCCTCGCGCTCAAAGAGCTCATGAAGCTTGTCTAAGAGCTCGTCGACATTGGACTGAGTTTTCTCCCATGCACGCCACAAATGAGCGAGCTGCTGAATTCTTTCGGTTTCGATTCTTTGATATTCGGATACCGCCCGTCTCGCATTTTGCGTGTCAGCTCTCTTTTGGCCATCTGTGCTATTAAGCTCGGTGTCGACCTCGCAATCAAGAATCGGTGCAGAGAGCTCGCGCTCTCTGCTAGCAACCTCCTTCAACTTGGAAATATTGGCCTTGATTTTCTCTTCGACATCGATCACCAAGATTTCCTCTATTTTTGCGGCCTTTTTCGCCCCGTTAGAATGCAGTGTAACACGAAGAGCTGCATAATCGCCTATAGGGTGTTAATCACAAGCTTCACTGCCGTATCATACGCGACTGCTGTGGCATATTGGCCGACGCCAAGGGGATAGAGAAAGTAGACCAAGAAGCTATAACTACGATTGGAAAATCTGCACCAACTTACGTTTAAGCTTTCTAATCATCGGTGATTCGGGAGCCGGAGAAGGGTTTGGCCCGTTGCGTCTCCGGTCTTGAAGCTGATGAAACTGGGGGTCATCATCATTGCTCTTACGGAGTTTGTATGTATCAAAGATAGGGCGTATAGAATAGCGCGCATGCTTCTTGGGCGACGGCTGACAGGCATCGCGCTCGTTTCCATCTAATAGTCGTTTTCGTACATCCTTACGGCGGGTGTCTTCGCTGCGAATAGGTGTTGGAAGAGCAGGGGTAAGTAGACGCGCCCACATGGTAGCCTGCTTCAGAAGGCCAACAGACGTGGGAGATCAAAGGACAACACAAGAATTCAAGAATTAGCATGGGAGGGAGGCGGTTTGAATGCTGAAGCGGGACGGAGGTGAGACTATAGGCTTGAGGATTTGTCTTCAACTACACAGAGAAACATGGACCTTAGATCTACCATGGTAAGTGGGGAGAAATGTAATAATAACCTGGGTACAAGGTCAGAGCCGCTGTCTACGTAGCCACACTTCTGTGGTCTATATTGGGCGTTAGTGAGATGTGGATTAGACACGAAGAGGCGGAAATGGTTGAGTTTTCAACCCATTTTGGTGCCGACCACTGTCACAGTGAAGGGGGCAGCTGCCGAAGGAATGCCTCGACGCTGGGAAAAAGAGGAAAGAAGAATGGGCTGGCCCCAAACTGTGCCTGCCTCTGTTGTATAGTCGCAATAGTACGGGTAAATAAATACTTACCTAGGTAGGCACCTTAAGAAAGAAAGAGAACCTCGCAACCATCTTCGACCAACACAATGATTGATTGCATCGATCTCATACCTGGTTACATACATATATTGATAAGGTAATGACTCCCTATCCAGTTTCTGCCCGTATGTCATTATTGCGGCTGTGATATCTCTAGGTAGTCAGAGTCCGTTCAATACTTACTCACTGCTGCTTGCCGCGCACCCTTCTCTTCCATAGAAGCCTCAAGTTGTGAAACTATGCTTACCGTTGCCACGTGTTCTTCATAGTAGAAAGGACACGTTATGAGGCGCCTGAGGGGCACTCGCAGTGTATAGTACCATCTTGGTGGAGGTATCTAGGTGTGCAGAGCAAGCTCGGTTCAATTATTTTTAGTTGTGTGGCATCTAGTGTATATTTGCACACATATTTTTACTTGAGGTATGCAGTATCGTAATCGCATTCGGGTCTTTGCGATCTTGAAAATATTCAGGCCACAGGTATAGTTATTTGAATTACTCGTCCTATGGATGCATCGCTTAATGGATGATTTCCTCCTACTTAGGGCTGACTCACTGTTGCTGGTAGTCCGGGTAAGTATAAAACATCAACAGGATCTAAGGCAATGTGGTACATATATAGATCTGTAAGCATCATAGCTCTTCGTATTGTTGATGGCATTCTAGTTACTGTACCTAGGTATACTACTCTGTCTACAAATAACGTATACAGATAGGAAGGCGGTGTCGTATTCGTATTCACAAGAATTACCCTCAACCTATTAAGTGTGAATAGATATATGTAAGCTTGTCGCTGCGGTTGGGTGCCTTTTTATGGTGGAGCAAGGAAAGACATATCGAATTAAGGTCGATGTAGAATTCCTTCCATTAATACACTCCTACACGTGTATGTAGTGTTTCTTCTAAGATACACGAGACTAGACGGTCTGTGTAGGTACGGAGGTTGGGGTCAAAAGTCTTCATTATCCTTAACAATTATATACAGTACAGTCTTATAAGGCTTACCGTAGATATACTTTAATACTACTATAACCAACCATTATAATATAGCGCTCGTAGTTAATAGATGCGCTATAGCTATAAAAGCTAGAGCTGCTAGTGCTACTAAAACTATACTGGTTATAAATAAATAAGTGCGCTAAAATTATAGCGGTATAAAAGTATACCTACGGTAGGTCTTTATAAGGCTACACTGTATATAATTGTTAAGGATAATGAAGACTTTTGACCCCAACCTCCGTACCTTAGGTAGTATTAAGAAGTACACTAGTAGGAGGTAGCTGGGTATATGAATCTGACGATGGAATGAACGAGCGAAGCCTGATTGGCCGACATTTCTGAGAATAGCCAAATCGGGTATAAAAATACGCTAAAGAGTACCATCGCAGCTTTTCCCGCCAATCGACATGATGATCGTCAATAGGTAGGCTAGGATTACCCACTTTTATATGTTAGTATACCTAGGTAGGTTAAGTACCTACCCGGTACTGTGCTGGCTGCCCCTGACTACAGAGACAGAAGTGAACGAAAACAGAGAAAGGGAAATTTGTCACTTGGCGCACCAACTCCATCTCCGTGGACCAGACACAAAGGGGACCGCGTTTAGGCTTCACCTGACGAGCATTATATATGGTCTCGTTGTCCGCTCCTTTTTTCATTTTAAAGAGACCTCCGAGATGTCATCCCGATACTCGCTCCGAGCAACTCCTCGGTATGTATTACCCTTTGTTTTGTTATACTGCTGTCGATTAATGGGGTGGGCGTTTGCTCGCGCAATTGTGAGATGTGACCGATCGAGGTGTCGCGTAAAGTCACGCGCCTTTGTTAAGGTATCGATAAGGATACTCGTCAACCTTGCTTTAGGACTTGTCGCAGTATTTATTCAGCCAACTGACTATTGTCCCGTCCCACAGGAAAAAGGAGCTTTTCGAGGGCATGGTAGAAACGCCTGCTCGCCGCTCTACTCGTCGAAAGTCCCAATTCCCTTCAATCGAAGCGTCTGATGAAGGCGATTCGAGTTCTGCGGCCGAAACTACCACTATGTCTAGGACGAAGACTGCTACTCGGCGGAAGCCGGTCCCAAAGTTCGAGGAGGACCTGGACGACGCGAAGCACGAAAGCTTTAGCCCGGTCAAAGTAGAGCGGATGGCTGCTGTGGCAAACGGTAAGGCCAACGGGCATACTGCGCCGAAATTAGCTGCACCAAAGCCAGAGGAAAAGGTGGTCGATGGTTGGAAGCCTGGGATGGACCACAAGATCGATTACTCTGGGCAATTCGAATTTGGCGGGAGCTTGGGGGCCCTCGCCTTAATGATCGGATTCCCATTACTGATGTGGTATATGTGGATTGGTGCTACCTATTATGACGGGAAACTGCCGTTACCTGACGAGGGACAGCCCTTGGCCGATTTCGTGAAACACCTAGGACATCTTGTATACACTGGCGCGTTTCCGACTCTACAGGCCTGGAAGATCTATTGGGGATATATGATCTTTGAAGGGATCTGCTACGTTATATTGCCTGGCGTCGAGGGATACGGCAAGCCGCTTCCTTTCGAGGGCGGAAAACAGCTTCGATACTTCTGCAACGCCTACGCGAGCTTCTACTTCACCATCCTCGTCATGTCTCTGTTACATTTCAGCGGCTACTTCCCTATCTATACCTTTATTGATGAGTTTGGCCCTCTGATGAGTGTCGCTATTCTCTCTGGGTACCTCGTCAGCTTTGTCGCGTACTTCTCGGCTCTTGCCCGTGGGCGGCAACATCGTATGACTGGCTATCCGATCTACGACTTCTTTATGGGCGCCGAACTCAACCCGCGTTTGTTCGGCATCATCGATATGAAGATGTTTTACGAAGTTCGCATCCCCTGGTACATTTTATTCGGTATCACCGCTGCGACTGCTGCGCGAGAATACGAGAGGTACGGCTACGTGACCGGCGAGGTCGCGTTTTTGGTTATGGCCCACTACCTCTATGCCAATGCTTGCTCTAAGGGCGAGCAATTGATCATTACGACCTGGGATATGTACTACGAGAAATGGGGCTTCATGCTCATCTTCTGGAACATGGCTGGCGTGCCACTATCGTACTGCCACTGTACTCTTTACCTTGCTAACCACGAACCCTCGGACTATGCCTGGAACAAGTGGGCTTTGGCCGCACTTTTCATCGCATATCTTGGTGCCTATGTAATTTGGGATCAGTGTAACGGGCAGAAGAATGCATTCCGGGCCAAGGAGCGCGGTACGCTGATCAAGCGCAAGACGTTCCCGGCTCTACCTTGGACGTATCTCGACAACCCCAAGACGATCGATACCAGCACTGGCGACAAGCTGCTCGTGGATGGCTGGTACGGCTATGCTCGTAAGATCCACTACGCGTGCGACGTCTTCTTCGCTATATGCTGGGGTTTGGTCACGGGCTTTAATAGCCCTTTCCCATGGTTCTACCCCGTCTTCTTCTGCTGCATGATTGCGCACCGCACCATGCGCGACGTTGAGCGCTGCCGTAATAAGTACGGTGAGGCATGGAAAGAGTACGAGAGACAGGTCCCGTATTTGTTCATTCCCGTATGCTCCCTGTTTCCCTTCCTCACTAGGAATTAAGTCTTGCTGATATGGTCATAGTATGTTATCTAACTCATTTTAATGAACAATCATGGCTACGCGAAGAAGATCCACTCTTCGCCACTCCTGCCTGAACGAAAGTCAGCTCTTTCAGGACTCCACCCGCCTTGGTTTCACACATTGGAACCAAGCTTCAGTTGCACACATGAAAGGCTCGGCGCGCTTTATCGGTTGTGCGGTGGGGCTCGCGGGTTCTTTTTGTATATATCCGATTATGGAGGCTTTGAAGAGCATGAATTATAGATCATGAAAAATCTCATTCCGGGTACGAGTGGGAAACACGAGTGGAAAAGTAGAGGGGGCCTGAGTTTCTTAGCATCCTTTTTAATATCCTCTATCCAGTATAATTATATATTAGAGGGGCGTAATGAAAAAATTTTTGACACTCTATCCATGATATGGTAAATTTGCCAATTGCAGGGTGGCATTGGAGATATATGATCTCTCGCATGGATTCTTTTCATTACCCAGTAGTGGATAGGTTCTCGAACACATGTAAATGCAATATGATATACGCTCAGACTATGCAGAACTTAAGCCTTGAATCATGCCCTCAAAATTTCCAGACCGAAATTGAAACCTTGCCTAACCATTCATCCAACATTGGGGTTTAGAGCTTAGAACATACACTCTCTCACCCTTCCCGTGCCACCTAGCTCATACTCAATCCAGCGACCAACGCCACGACGACCAGCCACAAGCACAGGTCCGGGGTTCATAACATGACAGCCTTCATATGTAAGAGCGAACGGCGGCGCGGTTGCGTCAACAAGCACTAACACTGTCGGCAACGGGTAGAGATGCAGGGCACCGGCATAATCCCAGTGCACGGGACGAATTGCGGGGCGGAAGGGGCAGAGGTACCCCTGGTCTAAGATACTTTTGACGAGTCTACGAGCAGTTCGGACGTCGTGGGGAATGTCCGGATGATTAGGTTTGGACATGTTCTTAGCCGTGGAGCTGTCAACGTCCATGCTATCTGTATTTTCAAGAGTCGAGATCATCTCGACGTCGTCGTCACTAGGATTCCGAGCGCCGTGCGCGTTGGATTGAGATGGAGTCTCATTTTCTTGGCTTTCAGTGTCCGTATTCGAAGACGAGGTTTTAAGGCGAACAGCTGTTCGGCGCAGACGCGCCGACATGTCGTCACGAAACAGGACTATTTCATGCGCAGGCCCGAAAACGGACAAACGAGCCGGGTTGCTAGTCCAGATGGCTTCGCCACCCACACCAGTGGGGGCGCCGACTTCTGCGTTTGCTGTCGCGAAAGCTCTCCGAATACGAGAAGTGAACATATCTGGCACCGCTTTACGCGGAAGAGGTATCGCGGACCCGGATGAAAAGGACGATGCCCAACCATCATTGTGGCCAGGCACGAAGACGAAGGTTGAATTCTGAAGTAAGGTTGGGAAATCAGTCAACACCGATGCCAAAGAGTCGAAGTATTCCTTGTATTCTACACTCCCACCGCTCGCTCCTCCTCCAGCCATGACAGCATGCTGCGTGAAGTTACCTGTCAGGACGAATGTCATAGGGCATGAACCCTCGGGTTCCATAGCGTACGTAGTCAAGATCTTACGCAAGGCCTGCGATGCCCTTGGCTGATCAAGGTTTAACTCGCCTACGATGACAATACGGCCACGACTGGGTAGGTCCGGATCAGGGTGTGTTTGTCGCAATAGTCGCCTTTCTAACTTGCGCATCTTGGAGCCTACGGCTCGCTCGCTGCCAACGCCTAGGAAGTCGATCCAGCCAAAGCCGCCCCCTATGGTATGGTCCTGGCCACCGTCGGGTCCACTTACGCCTAGAGTTACTTTTCGTTTCTCACAGGGAGGTTGCCCGATGAAGAAAGCTTGCAAGCGCCCACCAATAAGGCCACCAATTCCATTGCTCGCACCGAGGCCTTTCCCTATTGATTCCTCCTCCTCTTCGTACACGCCATCAACTAGGATGATCATCCCAGGCGTAAACCAGGCTGAATCTTCCGGAATGGCCACGGCATGAGATAGGTCCAGTGATATTGTCCCGGTCAAATCATTTATCGCTAGATTGCCCGTCGGGAGGAATGATAACATACCAAGAAGCATGTGATGTGTTCCGTGGCGACCGAGGAGGTTGGCGATGGGTGTTATTTTGTGGACTTGTTGAGTAGTGAGCCCTGAAGAGGAGGACCGCTTTAGCGACGGAGGTCCCTTTGTGATGGCGACGGCAGAACTTTGAAATGATTCATTCCGTAGCAGCCGTTGGTGTATGACATTATACCTGTTCCTAAACAAGGTTGTTTTGTGAGAAGAAGGAGGCATCAGGGAAGGTTTCGACGAGTCCCTGGAGTTCCATTTAGCCAGCGTCCCGAGTAAGAGATTATGGCCCTTCCCGTTAGAACCTACCTCTCGAAATGCTTTTTGGAAACGTTGTAGAGCATGCGTGGTTGGTCAAAAGCGTTTACCACCTTCAACCAGTTCCGCAGGTGACTGAGCCCCTCGTCATCCGGCTCGCCTTCCTGCATCCCTAATGAGGATATTCCGAAGCTTGTTTGGGTGTCGTCGCGCGTGAGATTTGACGTTGGTCTCAGCCCGAGCCTCGTGTTAGAAAGCTCGGCTTGCTGGGCCACATCAAGGGTAAGGCTGTTCTGGCGACCGAGTTCCGGCGCTGTCCCTATCCTCCCACTGTTCATGTTGCCCTCAAGGGTCTTGAGGATGTCTTTGAGCTCCTGGCTTCCCCCGTCGACAATGACGCCTCCGTTGCGATTCTTCCAGGACCGCGCCACCTCCTCGAGAACCTTCTCGGCCAGCCCTTCCTCGCGCCATCCTGAGCCGCAGTGGCGTCCAATGAAGGTCGCGAGCTCTTGTAATGCGGTGGATGCGAGTGTTAAGCTATGCTTTTTCGTGAATGTGCGGAACGCCAACGGCCTCAACGTAGCGGGAGGTAAGAGAATGGGTAGTATGGTCGCCTTGGAGGGCGGAGCGATCGAGAATGGCTTGAGGCTATGTGCTGGCGTTCCGAAAGCCGGTGAAGACGATGGGATCGGGTTCAAGGTCGAGGGCGGAGGAGCGTTGGGAGGGGATATCTTGTTGTTTTGCATTTTGGTTGGGTTGTTCTTCTCGGTAGTCCGAAGGTATATAAAAAATTCAGGATTGTGGCTTCATGGTTTGACGGCGCGCCCAATCCCGGAAACTGAGGTAACGGCAACAGCATATGATATGACCGCCACTATGCACGATAAGAGCCATCTTCTTCTTGAATACGCGTCGACGCGTTAATAGCTTTTAGGGAATTCTACCCCACCTACTGCACCTTGTAGTACCCACTAGGTAGGTACTTACCATAGTAGGTTTAGGTCACTCGCCCCTGCATACTTTACAATACCACCTTTAGCTGCTAGCATTCTAACCCAGACCCCCTGCAGTCCCTGCAGTACTGCCCGCGTGCCATTGCGAGTGATCGGATTCAAATATTGCACGTAACGTGGCTCCCAATCTCTCTCTGCTTCTCGGCTCATCTTACAATACTCAGAGTTTCGCCACGCGATCATTGCATATACTATTTTGTAACGATGATATCATCGCGAGTGCCGGTTGCGCCAACTTGTCGAAGACTTCTCTCGCAGCATCGTCATGTCTCTACTCTAAGTTCCAATCCCTACATTGTTGGTACTCTCACACCTAGTGGTCGGTCATGGGCCTCATCGCCTAACCACATACTGATAATTGCTTTATCATTTCCAGAAAGCGTTCCCGAACGCCGCTCTTGGTGGATATCTCCTTACGTACCTCGACACAAACCCCCCGACCTCCAGGTTAGCCATTGGCACCTCTACCCAATTGCCGCCAACGCCGCAATCATTCGCCGAGAATCATGAATTCATATCCATTCTGAACAGCGTACTCCGCCAGCACGCTGCCCAAGATCCTGGTTTGCAGTCTCAAGCTCAAGTTTTTGCCGGCCCCGGAGCCGCCACCTTCGGTTCACAGGGGGCATTCTCTCCTCACCAGCGGGCTACAAGGAAGCCCGCAGCCGTCGACGCGGGAGTTGGCGGCCACGTCCATCTCTCTGACCTTCGGAATCCGCCTGACTTTGGAAGAATCGCCTTCCCCGAAGATATTCTGGGCAGCATTGAAGTCGATGGGCACGGAAAGATAATTGGCACATTCGAGCCTAGCGGTACATACCGCATCCTAACAAACGAGGGCGTGTAAGTTAAGCCATGCTGACCGCTGTCCTTGGCTTCTCACTAACACAACCTGCAACTGTAGTCTTGGCCTCAGTGACTTCTTGCGGACGAAGCTAGTGGAAAAGCTCCAGGACGAAGAGAAAAGGGGCTGACGAAATAGCCGTTGACCTCTATAAACAGGCCAAGGGAGTCGTTTTGGTCAAACAATGGAAAGAGAGAGTATTCCCAACCTGGACCAATGAGCCACTTGTCAATCTCCACTGTAAGTTTAAAAACTGTCCTTCTAAATCACTCCTATTCCCACCCCAGGGGACGACGATAAGCACCTCGACTTGCTAAAATTGACAATCCGCTGATGACGGCGTGTGCGAAGCATAGCTATGAATGTTATGGCAAATAATCCGCCAAGGCGCCTACCTAGCCTGTGGGACCTGACGTTGATACATATTTTCAGTCCCTACTATGTTCCGAGCTATAATTTTTATGTAGTACACAATTTTCTCTTGTATTAACGTGGAATTGTGTAAGGTTAGTAGGTATAGTACTCGTGGGCATGCTTTATCTTCTAACAGGACTTCTGTTGCCCGATCATTGCACTTACAATCATTCTGGAAAGTGTCTAAAAGTGGTCAGGGTTATGATATGTATCTCATCCAGAGTCTTGGCAGCACGCGGAAACAAAGCTGGTTCAAAACAATGGATTTCCACGAGCTAGGACGCTACATAATACAAGTAGGTAATATGGGAGGACCATATTCACAAGACGACATGACGTTGTCCCAGCCGCAACGTGTTGCTTAGGATTATCTCGCATGTCTTGCAGCTTCTACCTTGTTCGCAAATGCCAATTGATTTTATAAGACTATCTCCCACCTACGTAGCATACAGCCTGAGGGTTGGAACACAATTGGTTCCACAGAAAACTCGCAACAATGTTCCAGAGACGTCTTTAGAGCACGACTCCACAGCCAATCATGTGCGCCGGGTCTCTCTAAAAGCATGGGTCTTCTTACACCGGGTGGGTAGTATACCTACTTACTTACTCAATATGCGTAAGGTCTTGGACCGGGACTTTAATGAGTGACAACAGCATACCTAATACAGTAAGAGGATACTACTTAGGTATCCAGTACTTGTATATGCGTGTGTTTTTGCCCTTCGTGCATCCTATGTGCCTATCCTCGAGAGGACATCATCATAACTCGATATAGATATACAACAATACTAATACCGGGAATACAGTAACTTGCAGAAGAAAGAGAATAAATGTAAAGACGAAAAGAAGGAAAAGGAAAGAGGGCTGAGAAAGGCTGTAAAGCTACCTTAGGTGGATAAACCTAGGTTAGGTAAGTTAGCTACCTACTATAGCTAAAAGGCCCACTGCACCTTACTTGGTATACATAGGAGGTAGGGTACCAATTTCACTGCTCCCCGCGGAGGGGTTCCATCACTTATAAGGTAAGAGGTCAACCGTCACCTCCATCATCACCACCACCACCACCACCACTACTACTACTACTACTGCCAACACCAACATCACCACCACCGTCATCACTCGTCTTATCGCTGCCAGCGTTAGCTAGTGCGGCCCGCTAGCCAGCTTCATCCCTGAGGACCTACTTTTCCCAGGGCAGCATCAAGGCTTTTGATACTATGTTTATTTCTGTGTAGCGCTCAACCTAATCTCGGAGCATTGGGCACTAGGTAATAGTCTAGGCATCCTGGATCAGCATCCCACATAACAGCGCTCGACAGCTACCATCCGGACATCGGCCAGGGCTCTCGTCGGACGGCTGGCTGCGCTAAGGTGTCTTTGGCTAAGCTAACATAGCAAGCTGCGTCCTTGGCTTGCCCCTTCGCCAATCCTCAGCAGCATCGTGTCCCGGTTGTACCGTGGTCTCCGCTCCCTCGTTGTCCTTGGGCCGGCGTCCGTTCGCTGTCTCCGTCGCCACCGCTTGCCTCTCTACCCGCCTCTCTACCCACCTCTCTACCCACTTCGCCCGGCACTTTCCCTCGCGACAGCCGAGAAGCCTGGAGTTTGAAGCTTGAAGCTTGAAGCTTGAAGCTTGAAAGCTGAGGTCTCCCTTTTCTCTTGCATCCCCTCCGCCTCGTTCCCCCGTTATCCCGTCATCCCGCCAACCACAGTGCTTCGCCGCCATGGCTTCCCGAGGCTACGACGAGGAGGAGCTCTCCATGTCCCTTTCCCCATCCCAGATCCGACGCAACAACCAGGGCCCCAGAATCCCCGCCATCCACGTCATCCACCCCGCAGCCGATGCCTCCAATACCCGTCCACGCGCTGCCGGCCAGACCGCCGATCGCGCTTCTCAGCAGGCCCGCGAGAAGTCCAAGGTCGACCAGCGCGTCGGCGCCTACAATGTTATCAAGACCCTGGGCGAGGGCTCCTTCGGCAAGGTCAAGCTCGCCGTCCATCGGTCGACCAACCAGCAGGTCGCTCTCAAGATAATCGCACGGAAGAAGCTGATCAGTAGAGACATGGTAGGACGGGTCGAGAGAGAGATTGAGTATCTCCAGCTTCTCCGCCACCCCCACATCATTAAGCTGTAAGTTGGCCCAGCTCTAGGCCTTGTTGTTTCGAGGCTCGTGAGGACGAGCCGCTGCTGATGGTAGTGACTCCCCAGCTACTCTGTGATTAAGACTCAGAATGAGATTATTATGGTATTGGAGTATGCAGGTGGAGAGCTGTTCGATTACATCGTGTCTCACGGCAAGTTGGACGAGCAACAAGCACGTCGTTTCTTCCAACAGATGATTTGCGCTGTAGAGTACTGTCATAGACATAAGGTGGTCCATCGAGACCTGAAGCCCGAGAACCTGTTGCTCGACGACCAACTCAATGTTAAGATTGCCGATTTTGGTTTGAGTAATATCATGACGGATGGCAACTTCCTCAAGACAAGTTGCGGTAGCCCCAACTATGCTGCGCCTGAAGTTATTAGCGGGAAGCTATACGCTGGTCCTGAGGTTGATGTCTGGAGCTGCGGTGTCATATTGTATGTGCTATTGGTGGGGAGACTTCCTTTCGACGATGACCATATTCCAAGTTTGTTTGCCAAGATCCAACGGGGTGTATTCACTATACCGCACTGGATCAAACCGGAGGTTGCGGATCTGATTCGCAAGATGCTTCAAACCAACCCCGTCCAGCGAGCCACTATCGACGACATCAGACAAGATCCTTGGTTCTCAAAAGATTTGCCTCCGTATCTTGCTCCAAAGGTAGAGGAGTTCTTGAACACTGGTGTCGACCCCAATAAGGCCATCAGACCTAGCGACATAGCACCCAATGCTCCAGCCCAAATTCAAGAGAAGCTGCATGATGAAGTGACGGATAAGATCAGTAAGACCATGGGCTACGGCAAGCGGGATGTCCAAGAGGCTTTAGAAGCCGATGAGCCGTCTGCAATTAAGGATGCTTATATGATTGTTCGGGAGAACAAGTTGATGCAAGTAAATCGTAAGTTTAGATATTCCGTTCCTCCGCACTTTGATTTCCACTGTTTAGAACTCGCACGCGGAGCTTTGGATACACAAACACGTTTTCATATTTGCTTGTTGACTCTCGTCTGTACCACCTTTTTATCCTCCTTCCAACCCCCACTTCGCCTTCGTCCAGCTATCCATCATTTTATACATGCTTGTATCCCTAACATAACGCCCAGCTGCATATGGCACCGGTGCCGATAATCCCTACTTCGCTACTTCTCCTCCAAATGCTGATCATGTGGAGCAAATGAGAAGCGTTGCGGAAGCCATGGGTGATACGCCACTAGACAAGGACAAGAAGCAAGAGGAAAATAATGAATATACACACGAATCCCAGGCCAGTCCCCTTGCGGATTCCACTCGATCGACTTCAACGGTTACTAGCGCCTCTCCTCGCGGCTATGTAAGCCATGTCGGTATTCTGCCTACAAGTCTCCCCGCACTGCACAGAGAGTATCTTGAGCGTCAGAATGCTGGTGTCGACGAACCCCTCAACGCATCAATCCCTGAAGTTCCTCTCCAACCCAGGACACCTGCAGAGCAACAAGAAGCTGTTCGCCGTCTCAAGCCACACTCTAAGAATAACATGCGCCTCGACGAGAGTCACAATCGCCCTCAACATATGACACCCGTGGCCGCTAAAAAGTCCAAACCAGTCCGCTGGCAGTTTGGTATTCGCTCTCGAAATGCTCCATTTGAGGCACTACTGTGCATTTACAAAGCGTTGGCTAAGCTAGGAGCGACTTGGGTTCATGATGAGGATTATGACAAGGTCCATGGAGAAGAGTTGGAGGCACAGTACGCTCAATTAAATCACGCATTATTGTAGAGGCTTGCTAATCGGATATAGTGGTGCATCTAGCGAAAGGTTGTCTGAGAAGGAAAATCCTTACGACGGCGTTTCTTTAGACCGAATTGATATCAACACTTTTGACCCTATCAAATATTATAAGTTGCCCGCTGACCCGTGGCATATCACATGCCGATGGAAGAAGGACGGTATGTAAAGGAACCAATATAAAGTATCCATTCTAATATTGCTCGCAGATATCCGCAAGGAATCCGTCTCTTCTGGACTCTCCAGTTCTGAGGCCACTTCAGAGGAGAATACTTACGTGTATTCTGTCATGGATAGACGCCAGCAAAACTTTGTCTGGATGCGGATGGAAATTCAGATCTATGAGATGGAACCAACAGTCTACCTCGTAGATTTCAAGTGCTCTGGCTACGAACGAGCAGACGGAACAATGTTAGAAGAGAAGGATGTCATGAGCCCCTTCCCATTCCTCGACATGGCTGCCAAGTTGATTATGCAGCTTGCCGAGGCGGATTAGGTAAGATCAGCTTGGTTCGTCCATGGCCACCCCTTTGCGTGGTCAACTAAAAGTCTGTATGCGCCCGTTCTCGACCTCGAATCTCATTCAATCTTTGGGAAATACACCAGGGCTTTGCTTCCTGTTCATCCCACTCAGAATCACTTCTTACAGAAGTTTTTTTTTCTTTCCATCCTACTCTTCTCTGCTCTTTTTTTCTATCTTCGGAGTGTACCCACATTCGCGCAGTCCAAAGAGGGACTGACTAGGGAGTTTTAATTTAGTGTCGTGCAACTTCCAAGAATAAGCTTATCCTAGAGGCTTGTGTTATATCCCAATAGGAACGCTGCACGTGTTCAGAAAAGTACACCGATACTGCAATACAGCATGTTTCCCTGGCGATGGGGTAGAGCGGCTTTTCATGGTAAACAGATCCATGAAACGAAAGAAATCATTATCCAGGACAAACCATATGTCGGGAGTTAGTTTTTTCAAAGAAGGTCCAGAAAGCGGAGTTTGACTTTTTATACCCAATTGATAAGAAGAGGGGGTTGAGGCATGAATGATAGGACACTGAGCACGAGACGCGATCATTTGCATCTGGTTCAATCGCGAATTTGTACAAAACTTCGGTTAAGTTATTTTTGTCGCATTTTGCAACCCGGCGTCAACGGCAAGGCTTAGATTTGTTCGTGTAGGTCGTCAATAGCCAATGCTAATGGGCTCAATTTACTCGGAAGCTCCAAGTGTTATGCTCCGCCTAATATTATCAGGAGGGTTTGAGACAACATGATGCAAACTTGCTTTGAAGTGTGACAAAGTAGTCCCTGACCTTGTAGAGAATATGCCTAAAATCTTTTTTCTTGTGCTCACTTTGAACTAGACTAAGAAATTTCGCAGTTGACGTAATCTATATAGAATTACACGGTGGATATTACATTAGTTAACGCTCGGGTGGCTTCTAGGACCAAAGACCCAGAACCCCGGCAGTAGATACAAGAATTAGAGGGTGTGATTCGTGATAGACAGAATCTTGACTTTGCAGTTTCCTACAGGAAAAAGCCAATCCTAATGGGTTGGGGGTATCATATCCTGGACGATGACATCTCAAGCCCTCTTGTTTTCAACACTACGCTTGTGCTGTTGGGTCTCTTTAAATAACAAACTCTGGTCTGTGGGAATCAGGGCAGAGAGCTCGGTAAATATCAGGTGACAAGGTTGTTGTAAGGACCTCGGCTTCCTCTAACACCTAGTAACAGGTCATGAAACATGAGATGAGGTTTATTTAGGTATAACCAGGACTAGAGGCGGTTGGACTACGTGGTTACATGTCAGGTGAATAGGTAACACCCTGGTGTATACCTATTAGAATTCGTCTATATATTCAGGCTGTCCCTCCCAACTACCTGTTGCAAGGGCTAGGGGTCATGTTGACCAATATACCCTATGGCTACTGGCCCCTTTCTACCTACCTGCTATGTGACTGCGTAGGCTATCCATTCACTCTAGGACGGACAACCCTGACAATAACTTGCGTCAAGTTTCCATCGTATGCTTATGGGGATATAAAGTAAGGAAAATGATAAACTCTTGTGTCAGAGGCAGGGCCATAGGCATTCAAGTGTTTCCTGGTCTATCGATCTTGAGTATGGCTTAAGCCCTGTGATTTTTTTATTTTTGTTTTTTTTTTTTTTTTTGTGACCTGAGCCAGGCCGACCCACTATTATGCCTTTTTTCTCAATGTTAATACATCTCATCCTAACTATCCGACGTCTAAGCTATAAACTGCGCTTTGTACAAAGTGTAGGGAATTTGTGAAAATAGATCGGTGAGTCTGCTCCGTCATATTTCTACTTGTGGTAATGGAATGATTTGCGCATCTGGTTATAATCATTTTGTGAATATCTGGGTACACCAGTAATACCTTCTAACTGGGTTTTCTTACTATTACGTCTACTTCCCCAAGAAGGACTCGACTGGATTTAATACTCTTTCCCATCAATGCTGACCTTTCTGATGCCTCTAGACCGAATATACTACTTTGCTTTAATATAGAGGTTAAACTAAAAAATTAACAAATAATATGTGTGTGTTTGGCAATGGCTTCTGATATTGTGATGTAATTATAGTAGGACATTGAAGTGGTGTGGGTGAGAAAGGGAGTAACTTGGTGGCTGAGTGGGTTTCCGAGAACATAAGTGATAACAGATATCGCAAAGGAAAGAGGACAGGTAGAAGAGCTGTACTGATTTTCTTTTTCTTTTCTTCAATAAAACTGCGTTCCCATTGATCACCAAATCCCGAGATGCATTAAGTGAATTAATTATTCGAAGGCCACAGGAAGTGTAGATGGAGTCTATTCCCTGGGGACTTGAACCCAATTCTCACTTCAATATGTATATAATTATGAGATATTTCCTCGAGAACCAGCATCGGCAACTCGTTCAATCCAGAAGCCATGAACTATAGGTCTAAGTCAATTGTGGTTGAGGATGTTTTGCGGAAGGTTCTAACTCATTCAGTTGGCTGACTCTCTGTGATTTACATACAGTTGAGCCTGTCGGTTCAAAAGTAGAGCATCATGATACTCCATACTTCATACATTGTTCTCATTTTAGACCACTTCTCTGTATTGACGCCGTCAAGCCTGAACCCACCAGAGCTTTTTTCGTCCTGGATTTCGCGAGACGATATAAAGGTATTATAAAGACTATACTTTTGGAAAGCAGTAGAATGCAACATGAAGTCTAAGCTAAAATCCCAGCTTGAGACTACTCAACGTTGACCTACTCCCTATGGCGGGTTCATCATCCATATCCCTCGTGGTCTGTCTACTAATTAACATGACCTGTCCCTTTGGCACTGGCAGCAGTATTTGGCGGACTAGACTACGTCCAAGGTCTTTGCCTAGAATTGCGGGGACTCATTGCCGTTATTAGTATAGCTATAGCGAGCGGCTCTAAGTAGCATTTATATGGGAGATAAGTGAGGAGAGGCGTTGTTGCTACGCAACAGTCTGGGAGAAGGTGCATGAAAATATCAAGCGGTAGCTTTATAAGGGAACCATAAGATCTTTAGGTAGGTAGATAGTCTTTGTTCCTGTTGAAAGTACCGGGTGCCATCTGATACTGGTATGCAGGTGATGCGACTGGCAATACTTCCCGTATCTTCCTCTGAAGTGTACCTTTCCGCCCTTGATGCAATACTTGCTCAGTCAACTTATAGAAAAACAAACACTCTTGTAGCACTTACTCTATTTCACAGATACATAGCTGCACCGACTGACAGAAAGCACTGGCACACACCTTTCTCTGTCTCCTAACAACCAACAACTGACCTATTCAACCATATCATCACCACAACAGTACATACGTACGTATCTCCCTCTCTCACCCCTCTACCTTCCTTGATCCCCAGGTACACCTTGAGCCTGTTTCTAAACCAACACCACCTTTCTTACTCGAAGTTGTTCCTGTTCCAGAAACAACCTTACCATCTCTACTGCCTCGCACCTTGTTCTTACCCCCATAGCTACTCATCACCTTGGTAAGGCGAATCCCTTTTTGCCATCTCTCGTTGGTGTCGTCTTGACATGTACCTGCATTTAGCGAGGTGATTCGTGCACACCGGATGTGTTCTGTCCCGAACCCAGAATTCCTATTTGCCTTAACTGCTCTCATGCTCGTTGGTACCTAATACATCCATGAGTGTAGACCATCACAGGGCAACTAGAACTCACCACTACGACAATGCCAATCAAGTGGGATGATAAGTCGGAACGCGACCTCCTCGTCATGCGCATGGCAGAGCACTGATCCAGCCCTATTTCCGGGGCGACTTGGGCGAAAGCCGAGGGTTACATGAGAGCGATGGCAGAAGACCATCTTGAAAAACTTCCAGATCCAATACCCTGACGCCACCGCTGTTACCGCTCCGGCTCCGACTGCGACTTCGGCCCCGGCCCGTCGAGCGAAGAAGCGAGCCACCAAGAAGCGCGAGGCAGACCAGGATGAGCAGCACGAGGAAGGTGATGATGGAGCCACTATGGAGAAAGCTCCTGCTGCCAAAAAGCAGAAGAACTAGGCTGAGAACAAGGATTAAGACCATGACTTGCGTCGCTGCTGTAGATTACGCCGACAATTGAACCTCTCTTTACCCTGTTAAAACTCTTATTGCAGACCACTATCGTGACATTGCCGTCGATATGAGCTCACGGTAGGCCAAGGCCGAGTTCGTAGGGTCCCTCGTCGTCGTCGTCTGATTTGGTGCTGTTCCCGTGTTGTAGTTCTGAGGCCTCCGGCATCATCGTATCGTGTCCGCTTGAGCAGCCAGCTTGGCACCACGTCATATCTTGACGACATACAAGGAGGGTAGATAACGCTTGAATCGTCGAACAACAATGTCAGACCCTGCTGCATATGCCAAGCGCGAGAGGTATTTATAAGCTTTCGGAGCCCGAGATAAACCAGACAGGACTCTGTTAAGCCCGACTGACATGAGTCTTGGAACGCGGGAATTATTGAGAACGGGTTACCTTGATGGGATCGCGCTCGTAATTAAACGTTCACCGTTACAATATCGGGCAGAAGGCGGAGGGCGGGGGGCAGCGTGGGATTTTGGCTCCTTACGGAATGAGAATGAATCTTGGTCGTGGTGCACAACTGTACCGTCTAGGCGAAGCTCATGACCACATCCGGTATGATCAAGGTCACGAGGAGACATGGTTAGGATAGATATGGGACAGGGTTAAGAGAGGGTCAAGCCGGGTAGAAGGGAAGGCTGGACGCTGCGCCTCAACTATCGTCCAGGGGCGGCTTAGATGCTACTTAGTAGAATAAGCCCAGGCTGCAAACGACTTATCTGACCTTGGGGGTACACAGCATAGGCCGAGGGCGAAGGATACCTTGATACTCGAGCGGCAGTTGACTGATTTGCCCAGGGGGCTCGTATTCGAGGTAGCATTGACCAATGAAAGGGCGTACCTCTCTGGTACTTGGACTGGTCAGCGATCATCACCCCTGCAGCCTTACTGCACGAACTACCCGTAGTCTTCTTATTATAGGAATGCAGAATTGGCGTTCGCGGTTCTTGGTCACCGGGTGCTACTTCGGTCAGTAATACGGGACGTTTGCTGCAAGATTCGCCTGGCAACAGGCGATGGATTCTCTCCGATTGGCCATTAGATCCGCGGAGAAACACACCATTCCGTGTAGGCTCGTTTAATCGCGCTGAATAGTAACCAAGGTGAAGTCAAAAACAGGGCAGCTATCTTCTTATCGAAATCGACCCCGAAGGACCGAAAATGGTGAAATGTTGCGATTATGCACATCTCGCAGATAATAACCATGGCTTTCTCAGTCTTCACGTTTGCGCTATTCGAACCAATAACATTATCATCCTTGTTGCTCGTGCCGTCGTAATGAACCATATATTTACTCGTTCTTGTGAAGTGATGCCCTGGACTGCTCCACTGTCATGGGGGGTTTCTTCTTCGAGCATCTTAGCTTTTAGAACTATAGCCAACATAGCGGTCCTGATGGCAGCCCGCAGCCCGCAGCATGGCCTCATGTATCTTATGTCCAGCGTTGGCAATGTTCTCGCAAAAGAGTCATTGGAGGCTAGATATTGTGCGTCTCACGTGTCATTGAATGGTCCGTTTCCTGACATTTCCCTTCTACTCTATCTGATACGACATAATTTGGGGTGAGTCGTGGGTTGCTTGATCTGGAACTTTGTACCCACAGGATACAGCTCACGAACTGGGTCGCCATTTATCATTTTCCTCCGAAGTAAAATCTTTTTTGAAGAAGCACTTTCACCCATTCAACACTTTGTTGATGTGGTGGCTTATGGACCCATGCTTCAGCCATTCTCTGATTATGAACATGGTGGCGAGAAAATTGAATACGACCATTTCGCCCCGGAACCGTACTGATCGGTATAGAGACCAGTAGCTCAGACTTGCCTTCTTCTGAGGCTTGCTAATGACTGATGTCTGGGCATCGACACAGCGCATCCGGTTACACACTTCACGGAATAAAGCGACTTCGTCTGTGATAACACCCGAAAGACCTTTCCGAACACTCCATTCCATCCGACTCTCCTCATTTACAGTCCACACGTAAGTGGGAATGCCCAACTGCTTCATATCTTGAAGGAAACGCTCACCGGATGACGACGCTAGGGCGTGCTGCCTATTCAACAGTCTGAAGTCAATAATTGTTACTTATGATAAGAATTGACCTCGGGAGTCTGGAGTAGTAGGAGTAGGAGTAGAAGTACTTTAAATAGGCAAGGTGTGCTTCCGAGATATGTCAAAGAGTGAAATGAAGGACCCCAGCTGACTGACCTTATGCTAAAAGATATGTTGGGAATATCGATTAAACAACGCGCGTATGAAATGGAGAATCCAACGTGCGTGATGGGGTAATCGGGAAGATATATCATGCTAAGCTTGATATATGTTGCCTAACGAGTACTTAGTTCTATGCTATGTTTTCTGAGGGGGTTCGGGAAAGAAGAGAACTGGCTTACATTCCAACAACAAGGTGTAACTCTGGTGTTCCAAGGCCGTCTACTAGACACCGAGGAAAGCGCCTCCGCTGTTCTTTTCACTATCTCTTCAGCATCGTTGTGCGTCTGAAAAAAAAAAAAAAAAAAAAAAAATCCAATTAGCAACTTTGGTCTTGAAACATCTGGTGCTGGCAAGCTACGCGGCTGCAGAATTACCTTAATGTCAAGCATTAACCCTATATTCTCTAGCCCGGGCTGCTCCAAGTACTCTAATAAGTCAATGAGCCGGGGCATTGGTTGGCGAGGTTCACGCAGTGTCCTCAATTTACTAATCTCGCTCCAGTCGAGATCACGAACTTTAGCCTTGTTACCGTAGCAGCGCTGGAGTGTCTGATCATGACAGAGCACAACTACACCGTCGCGAGTAAGATGGAGATCTGTCTCAAGTGCTTCGGCACCTGCTTCAGTAGCGGCCTTGAAAGCCGCCATGGTATTCTCAGGAGCAGCGGCACTAAAGCCTCGATGACCAATTGTTTGCGGCATAGGCTTCTCTAGACGTGTGGCACGTGGTCCTATCAAGCCACGTTTTAGAATGGTAGGGTTCGTCTCTGTTATTCATCAGTCTATGACTCTGAAGGTTTCTCAATTAAACTCGTCAAGCAGTAGGCACAAGAACGATGAGCCTTACCAGGTTCGCATCCAGGTCCTAGTAACGGGCTCTGCTCCCGTGCTGTGCCCACCGAAAGATGCCCATTCGCTGTTGACATTTTACTCGCCCTGCTCCATAAAAGAAGCGTCGCAGACGGCTAAAGGGTTTGTTTCGTGTAGTTGTCTTCTTGTTTCAAGCGCAAAGTTTAAGATAACAAGGTTGGTCACGGGTGAATAAGGTGCGACGCGCATATATCCGCTTATTTATGGCCCAGTGCGCTAATGTTGTCGAGAAGAGAAATCGTTATAAATGCTGAGACTCTCCTCAGCTCATTCTCTTTGGGCAGTTAGGTATCTAGCAGCGGAATCGATAACGTGATAGCTCGGACACATCTGTACCTGAGGCTGCAGGCCAGGCCTCACACAAGGCTGGCGGAGATTGAAGCGTGCTATAGCGGGCCAATTGGGGGTTTCAAGAGTGTGGTTACAAGTGTCTCTCTCTGTTGGTTCGCTCTCGGTGACCATATATATTACAATAGTCTGATTGGATAGGGCTTCTGTTGCCCGATGGGTCCCGAACAAGAATTGGGCCAGATCTGGACGAGTGATGCATACCACCAATACATCAGGTAGATTGCATGTCATCGCATGGCACTAGAAGCGGTTGAACCACCGCGAAAAAGTGTCGTGTAGTGGCGGTCTGCCTTTGTCGATGTCACTCTTGCTGTAGTCACATCATGAGAGTAGAGACTAGCACCATGACAGCTGCGATTCGTGATGTCGTAGGAGAGCGAGGAAACAGCAGTTGAGAATTGGATAGCATATGCTTGATTCACCGAATACTGAGTAAGTAAGAGGCTCTACGAACGGCCTTCGGGTGTATCGGTTACATGTAGCGGCCGAGATGGTTCGTGTGCCCGCGTGCAGTAGAGCGTCGGAACGGACAGAGTGAAATCGGATCTGGATGAGGTGCCTGGACAGACCGGGGGTTGGGGTTCAGCCAATATAAAGCCGCACCTACGAGGCGTGCATGTCACCTGAAGGTCAAGGGCCATTTTGATTGAATCACATCGCACGGATGTGTTGACGGATGCCATGCATGGTCTAGACTGAATGGTGGGATAACGAGAGAGGTCTGGACGGCTTTTGGGGATATCGGATTTAATTATCGAGGGCTATAATACCTAGGTAATGATAGCACCTCGGTTAACTACATATTCAAACTACCTAATAAGTAAGAGATAGATTAGGTGCATGTACCTGAGGTACGATGGTACTTCAATATTGAATAATGCGATGCCTAACAACTCTCTAATAACATATCTCAACAGGATACTGTTATACATTATATACCTAGGTACCTATGTAGCAGCAGGCAGGAAGAATATCTCCAGGAGATGATACTACCTAGTGTAGCATCAACCAACCTTCAACGCTCTGCTATGTAAATATATATATACACTATCAGAAACAGACATCCAGCGACATAGCTGGGCCAACAAGGTTTACGGTAGGTGTAAAAAAAGCAAATGGATGATTCAGGGATCACGGGACTGACTGCTCGCGATGATGTCAAGAGACATAAAACTAGTCTGATGGTTAAAAAAAAAAAAACCCCCCCCAAAAAAACAAACAAACAAGAACGTAGTAAATGCAAATGCAGGTGGGCTAGGTGCCCGAAGACGGCGAGGCGCAGTGCATGCAGGAGTTTAAGGCCCAGAGGTTCGCCAGCTCTGTTCTTACTGTACGAGGGTCAATGCCGATGGCGGGCTTCTTTCGCGAATAATGACGGAGCTGATCACTAGGTATGATGATGGGCTGCAGCCAGCAAGACCAGTCCTGACCAGGTAAAGCTGGCCCCCTCCGGTCGTAAGGGTATCTTGAACTGGTAAGCTATGCGGCAAAAGGTATAGTGTAGGCTCGAATCAAGATACACGCTAAGCTATAGCTGGGGTGGCTTTCTTTACATACTAAGTAGAGGTAGTGTGCAGTGTGAGCATCTGGCCAGAACTGGCCAGCCCATTGCAGATCTGTTATCTATTCCCCTCTGGACCTCCTGCAAGTCATAGTTCTGACAAACTGCTGATTTACCATGTCGTTACACTACTTGTAGATCTACCGTGCTAACCTACGAGAGGAGGGTGAATGAGTGCATTCCACTAGTGTGTTCCAGTCAGGTTGAGCATTGTGAGCAATCGGATGATTTAGGTAGCATATTCTTGGCGAGTTCACAGAATTCCTAAAATCCCGTACACGATTCAAAGCGTTGAACAAAGCATAGTGTGGTATCTATGGCAATAAGGGCTAAAAAAGCCATTCAATTTCGCTGAGGCCGAATGACACCAAGGGATCAACCCTAAACCTATTACAATCACTAATTGGAACTTGGAACCGCCAAGGCCCCAAAAAAAAATCCTCACCAGACCCCATCCCAAGCGCTGTCAAGAACCCCTTATGTGTACAAGACAGATATACCGTAGATCCCAAACCGGCCTGGGGCCAATCATCAATCATAGAACACGGGTCTAATACCGTACGATGAAATCAAAATGTGTTCGCTTACCAACAGACTGGAAAACAAAGAAGCAAGTGGGAACAAACTACCGTCATAACCCCAGGCCCATGTCGAGGCCATCCAATACGGATGGCCCGTCGTGGCTATTCCTGTGGGGTATCAAGCCGCTTTGGTAGTCTTCACTATTCATACTGAGATAGAGGTCATTTGAAAGGTCCTCGCCCGAGCTGAGGCTCTCGTCGCTCAGACTGAGCACACTCTGTGGGGGGTTCGTACTCAGGTCCAAGTCTCGAATGTTAAAACTAGACAAATCCCAAGGATCCTGTGTCCACTCCGTATAATTCGGAGCTGCACTAGTGGGCGTTTCCAAGGATAGAGCGGGCCCCCCATAGATTGCATCGTAAACGTTGATCTGACCGCCATCCATTGCGCCTAACAGGGCTTCCCACTCACTCAGCGAGATACCACCTCCTGAAACGCCTTTGGTAGTCGGGGTAGGCGGGTATAATGTGGCTTGTGACTGGTGAGGAGGTGGAATAGGCTGCGAGGGTGGTATTTGGTTTTGATTCGGAGATAGCGGCTGGGGGTTAGATGCTGTGTTGTTGCCAAGCGAGAGATAGTCCATATTTGGTTTTGTCCTTTGCGTAGGTGACATTCGCATCATCGATTGCTGGATCTGGGAGATAGATAAGTGGTGGTCACGTTGTGATGTTGACTGGTCTGTGTTGGTGTGGTCAAAGGAAGCTCGCGACTGTGTGCGATAAAGCTCTGGTCTCGTAGATGAGCTTGGCATCGTCATGCGACGTAGTTTCTCCTGTTGGGATAACAGATCCGTCTCGCTCATAGTAACTCCAGTATGCCGGCTATATGGTGAACCCTTTGTAGAGGCGGCAGCTGGAGGGGAGGCTCGTGGTGGCGCGGCAATTCCCACGCCCGGACTCTTTTGCATTGATATTGATTGTGATGGTTCCCCGACCATAATCAACATTCTCGCAACTCTCTTTAGATCGCATAGCCCTGGAGCCCTGCTCTTTTGCAGCATTTTCAAAACGACGTTGGTTAGCCGCTCTACGTCCTTCATGAGCTTACTATCATGCTTCAGCTCTAGGCCTTGGTAAAGCAAGGTCACTCCGCAGATAACGAGAATATCTGTCTTGTTCAGACAGAAGGAAAACGACATACTTCTCTCTTCAAGAAGTTGAACGATCTGGATAATGTGCTTGCTCGAGTCGGCAGTTGCTAGCAAGGCCGGAGCAGCTTTAGCCCCCAAGCTCGACCCGATTGCCGGCCGATAAATAAGAGTACGAACATAGTAATACGCCAAGGCCTGAAGTTGTTAGCGAGCGAAACCACTACTGAGAAAATAAAGCCATACCAAGATTGGAGACCTGCTTCCGGTGACATCTGTTGAGGGTTTATCTTGGACGAAGTTAAGCTTCAAATGAGTAGGCAGAGCCTCGTCCCATGCTCGAAGTTCTGCGTCAAGTGATGACATTTGTTGAAGTGAAAGTTCGTGCGAGGTAGCAGCAGGATAAATTTTCTCCAAGACATGAGCCAAGATACGCGACAGTCTGAAGAGGGCGAGAGCGCTTGATATTCTTGTGTGCTCTCCAGGGAGGGTAGGTTGGAAACCCTTCTCTGTGACGTACTCATCATCCGTATCTGAAGGATATTCTGCATGAATATCCTCATCCTTTAATAACTTTGGTAGGCCGAGTATGCCAGCGGAGAAACTTTTCAAGATTAGTTGAAATGCACGATAATAGGGAGCAGAAAACATACCAGTCGAGAGTATATAGCGTCCAAAAAACCTTCTTTCGCGTCTCTATAGTTAGAGCGCCGAACGAGAACCGTTTTTGACTTTGGTGCAGGCCTAGACGATGGGATAATCCAACGGCGATGGCTTTGTAGTGCTGAAGACGTTTATAGTCGGCTCGGATTGTGCAGTATACAAGGGCTAAAACTAAGCACTGAAGTGTATGCATTGTATTGTCCATCATGACAGCATCCAACGCCTTTTGCCATTGCAACTCGCAAGCGGCGATCTGATCCAGATCCGGCAGCTCGCTCGACAAAGCGGCGATACTAAAGACCAAGTAGAGTTGTGCAAGCTTGTGATTGTTCTTGATCTTGTCAGAATCACTAGCGAAGTCTTCATATAGATGCAGGAACGTGGGTTTATGCAGAACTGGGAAGAGTGGTGCCCACTCCTGGAAATAGACATTCACGCATCTATCTGAGAAAAGTCGCGGTGGGACCCTTAAAGACTGAGATGGTGGTTTTGCCACCAAGGGATAGCATCCTTGGATATGTAGAAAAGCTTCTGGGTTGAAGTCTCCACAAGGCTTTCCGTTCTCTTGGATCTTTCGCTTGAACGTTTCTAGCAACCATGTTAGGTATAATATTATATATATCGATCAAAGCTACTACTTACCGATGAAGGCCCGTCCACTTGAGGACCCCATAAAGTACGAATCTGAGTTTTCAACACCGAGCAACAGCGGTGTTGCTTGTACACGAAAGACATCTTGTTTCGCAGGTAGACCTCCGTCTCTTTCCGGCTTTACCGAAGGTTTGGGGCTCGCACTCGACCTGGCGGAAGGCGGGCGGTGACCATGCATTTTGGAGAGCATATCAATCTTCTCATCCTTCTCATCCAACAGGTCCTTTAGTTCTCGGACTTCGGTCTCTAATTGCCGCACTCTCTCCTCTAGGGATTCCGTGTAGCCGCGAGGAAAAGCGCGTCGACTCAGCTTGTCGCTGGTCTTACACTCGAAGCCAACATTTGAGCATTGTGAACATGTCGGCCGGATACCGTCGCAACGTATTTTCTTTGAGCGGCAGCGGTCACATGCCTGGGCAATTCGACTCTGAGAGCTGGTGCCCACCTTAATCACTTTCATTGGCAGTATACCCGGCATCTTGGCAAGCGATTATGCAGTACGACCTTTGGATTGGGGGCAACTCGCGTGGATGTTGAAGTCGTAGCAGGAAAATTCTATAGACGGGCCGGTCCCCATGGAAGATAGGATATTCGGATCACGAGGGAAAGGGGGGAGGCGTTGCCTTTCTCAATTAGATGGAATCCTTCGGATCCTACGAACGACACCGAACCACGTCAGGTCACGCGATATTATCCCTTTTTTTTTTTGTCTCAGGATATCCAGTCCTATATTGGATCGAGCCAGGAGTCGCGCAGTCGAGACGAACAAAACGGGTTGTCGTCGTGGGAGAGGCTGAGAGGTGAGGTGGGAACGAGATGACGATGGCGAATTCGATATGGGAGAAAGAAGGAGAGAGAAGTTAGATGAAGGGAAAGAAACGGAGCCTGGGCGAGAGCCCGCTTCTCCAGATAATAGATAATGCTATGTAGTAAATTTGCGGGGCCGTGAAAAAGGGCAAGCCAACAGCAGCGCTGGAGCATCAGCAACAACCCCCAGCACCCCCAGCATCCCGTGCCCCCAGTATCGTGTATCTCCCTAGCAGACCTAGTGTCTGCTTAGTGTGACGGGGTTCTGATGGGGAGGAGGGTCAAGGAGGGCTAGCTTCTGGGCTAGGAATCCGGGGTGTTGGCCGGGGTGACGGAGTGAGGCCCGTTTTGCTGCAGTATAATGAGTCAAGTATACCTCAGATGGACAGGCGAGAGGCTGTTAGTGAGTAGATAGTCCAGATAGTCACCCATAGCGCACAGGGACCGGCCGGGAAGTTATACTACAGGACGAGTAGTGTGTTGTTGGGAGTGGTTGCCAAGACCTGCCACATGCATTCCATCTCGTCGAGCGCCCGTCGGGAGCATCGAGCGTCGTCGAGAGTGAGGGAGAGTGTTGAATCAGCCTCTCACGTCTATACTATGTACGTATATCCTGTACCACATATCTGTCCTTACAGTCGCATCTCACATACGCTTGGCCAAGCCATGTAGTAGTATAGATAGATAGATAGATAGGCATACCAAGCAGACTGCGCCTCTCTGGCCGTGCTGGTATGCAGACGCAGTGGCCAGCGCGGTACCACGGTTGGAAATATACTGTTAACATGCTGCCAAGCTGCACTGGCATCCGCGCGTCTGTGTGTTCTGTCTGTGTCAGGGGCCTTGGTGCATGGCGCCTCTTGCTTATCGAATAAACCAGGCCCTCCCTGGAGTTTCCGGGTGGACTTTGTGAATGAATAATGCCTGTATCCTGTGTGGTAAGCTGACATTTGGCGGACTACTTAATATTACCTAGTTATTACTTATTACATATAGCATACTAACTTACTAGCTAGAGTCAGATTGCTCCCGACAATTGGCGAGAAGAGCTGCTAGTCTAGACGTTTTAACTTCTCCTCGCGTCTGGGGTCCCGCCTGGGCACCGGCGCCATGGGACAGCTTCGTCGCCTTCTTCTTCTTGTTCTTCTTCCATGTGGCCGTGGGATCTGTTGCTCATTTCGTGCCAGATGACACATCGCAACCATCTAATAGCGGCACTAGAAAACCATCTCGGGATCCCGCTAAAAGCTAATCTCTGTAACATATTCCGTTTTGTTTTCGTCTGGCGTGCTATTGGTTCCAGTGACCGGGCCAAAAGTGATGCTACCTAATGCAGGTCAAAATGCAGGAGATCCTTCTCCCGTATTGTCCAGTCTAATTCGTTAGACCACCTACAAGTGTGGCCAAGCGCATTCAATACGTACTAGGTAGTACTAATCACCGACCCTCGATAGAAACCTGGATAGAAACCTGGATAGAAACCTAGACTAGGCATCCCAACCATCACCCCCTCTAAGCTGCTCTGGGTAGACTAGACTCTGGGGTAAGTTCATCGACCGATGGGCGGCCAGAATTTGACTCGTGATGCCCTGCAATTTGATTGACCGCTTGTGCCCCTCTGCTCTGGCACAGAGTGCTAGGCTTAGAGAATGAAACATGACGGGTGTGGGGGGAGAGACTTGGGTTGGGTTTAGTATAACGCGCGTTCATCCATGGCACTATTTCAACAAGCCGGTAGACTAGGGCATAGTCGGTTCATGCAAGCAGTAATACCTGCCCATGTGCCCGCAGCAGACACACAACAATTCTCAATGGTTCGAAGCGATACATCGCCACGTTCGGACGAATGGTGCTTACCTTGTCATTTTTTGGGACTCCCTACGCCGACTTCGCTAAGAACCACGAGGCAGTAGATCTGCATGTCTACTGAGTAAGTAACCCAAGCCTCGTGTTCCTGTTTGTGTGCTAAGGTGGTCTTGGTGATATGTTGCTCGTCTTCACCTCCCAGCACATTTTGTTATGACACAGCATATGCACCATTCGTCTAATGCAGGGGAAAGGTGTATTCTGCAATGCCGTCGGGGATTTCTATTCTGGTCGATAACATAACATATGATGAGCTCAAGGCCGCCGATGGATGAGCACATCAATATTATCATGTACAAAGTGAACCCGTTTATTTAGATGAGACATTCACTGCCTAATCAGTGGTATTTTGGACGTCGGCTAAGCGATTGGGTTTGTGGCACTTTTGATCGCAAACGCCCATAGCATCCTGCGCAGAGCTTGGTAGAGGAGGAGGAGGCGTAATCTCACACTTAGCAATATAAGTCTCCTTATTCCGATTCAAGAAATCTGTTATAGGAAAGATACCTATCACTCTAAGATTAAATAAAGATGCAAATTGAATCAGGGATGCCACGAGGGATCCCAAATATATCCTTCCGGGGCTGAGGTTCCGATTGAATTTCCCGCCGGGTAAATCCACGAGGCGAAAGAGCCGAAGGAGCCTCGCTGCCAGGAGATTTCAGCCATCGAAGATTCAATATTCATTGACAATCCCACTGCCGAGGAATCATAAAATATAATAGATGGTCAGACTTCTCGGTCCGACTCTTGAAGGCTATTGACGGAATCGCTGCGTATAGTACCATATCTCAGTTCCATTTCGCTTTGCCCACTTTGATTCCTCCCGTTAGCCATGAATCCTGGCCCGCGAGGAAGCACGTATCAAAACCAGATACATCGAGATCTGCGAGTAATAAGCATCGAACCCTACACTGTTAGTGAACCAAGTAACGCTACCGACATTGTTTCAGGGTCCGTAGAACGCAGTCTACTGCAATAATAAAATGTCAGTCATGAGCTCGTATCTATGGTGTTCATGTGACCTGGGCGCCGTGGTAGATTGCGTACAGTTATGATGATTGTCGAATCGGAGCTCAATGTTCATTACGCACATATGCAACCGGATGGATGGGGCCCAAGAGAACGTAGTATTTTACTGCAAAATCAGGTGAAGTCTTCCTCATCTATGTCGTCTTGTTGGATGCTACTCATTGCAGCAAGATAAGCCGTCACCGACTCATCTTCACATAATCGGGTTTTCTGCGAGGGGTTCAGTCAAAATTGCACCCTGCCTTTGTTGTAATCGCAGAATATATCTCTTGACAGTAACTGAGACAGAATAATCCGTGGGGAAAACGTCGATCATCGGGGTTGCGGAATAAGATTCCTTACCTCTTGCTCAAGCACTTGAGAAGTTCTTTCAAAAAGATCTTTCTCTACCGCTCTTAATTGTGATGCCGCTTGGGCAACATGCTGTCTCTCGCTTCCAATTAATAGCCTCTCTTCTGCTAGAACTTCTAACTGTTGTTGAATCATCCCAAGAACAACGGTAACCGCACGAAGACGGAAAATCTGAAACAATCCATGCCCTTTTACCAGAGTTTGCATTTTGTCGGCTTCCTCAGTGACGTCGATGTCCTGCCAGAACATCCTGAGGTCCTTTGACCCATCAGTACCCTGCAAGACTTTGAAGTGTAGGCCGTCTTCATCGTTTAAACACATCAGGTGAATAAACGGTGCATCCCATTGCGGGACACCATTGTCGCTATCAGTAATCTTTAAAGTTGGTGCAGACCCGAAGACATAGAGCTTCGCCTTTGCGAGCGGATCATCTTCCATAGACTCTATTGGCAGAACAATGCTTTTAGCAGTCGAGGCGGGATCAATGAATCCATAACTGAATAACATCTCGGCGGCTGATTTGTCGTGCCCGTAATCGATGGTGATTTCATCCTGGGTAAGAACACTTGCTCCCTTACGCAGAAGCAACACAACTTCATCTTCAGGGCTTTCCTCAAAGTATGCGGTTGCTGGGCTTGAGTGATTCGCAAGGTCAAGACAGGGGACCATTGACTCCCCCGACTTGGGCAAGGCTAGCGATCGAGACCGGTAGAGAGCATCTAACAATATCCAATCACGCAGAGTGATTGTTTCATCAGTTCCAATCAGCTTACTCCATCGTACGAGGTCGGTAGTAGTGTCTCGGATGCGATTGAACTCTTTTGTCAGCGCAACAAGCTTGGCGGATACAGCAGACTAGTACGCCGTTAGACGAGGATAATAATAATGCCCGCACGAGCTTACCTCGAGCGAGGTGCCTCTTAGAAGAGACAGCTCAGGTTCAGACCACAATGTTGGAACGGAGACCGTGGTGGGAAGCAGTTTGAAATATTCGGTCCAAGCTGTGCCAGCACCCTGCCCACCGGCATAGTCTGGGGAGGAGAGGACGAGTTGTGTCAGTAGGAACAATAGGATGTCTCCCCGGAGCGACTGGTGGATAAACTATGTGTCAACTCGGTGGCTCATCGATGGAGACTCGAGATCTCTACCTGGTGACCAGCGGCATCGAGGAGCCGGCGGAAATCTTTATTCTCTTTGGCATACTCTTGGACGCCCGCAGCCGAAAGAACAAGCTCCTTGGGAATTGTAAGCAGGGCCTGTAGCCCGTCGTCTTCGTTGAGATTTCTGTCGGCAATTAAGCCTAGCCCTCGAGCCTCAATACCCGCGACACTGACGCCAGTAAAGGTGATGTTATTGAGCATGCACCATGCCGGGAGGTTTGATAACGAAAATGAGCCTCTTCGCATATTGATTGGGAACCGATTAAAGAAGATATCTGGTAGTCCGGGATCAGCAAGGACAAACACGGGCACACAAGTGTATATATGCTTACTTGGGTTGGATAGAAACGACGAATAATTGGACGGGTCAACCAAAGGAGGTCTATGTTTTCTATTAAGATGATTCGACTTACTTACCTGCTTGGGTATCTAATCAAACTAGAATAAAAATACTTGGCATACAGTACTGGAAGATTTAACATGGTTGATAACCTCTCGACGTGAGGTCTGTGATGGTGTGGATAAGTGTGTACTTACTGTACCTAGCCTAAGATACCTAAACGTACCTAAACGTACCTAAACGTAACGGGGCATGGGCAAGCGGCTCAAAACACGCTACTTATGCGTACCTATGTATTTCTCTTAGGATGCGCGAAAGCAATGCCCCGCGCAAGAATTTACAGGACCCCCCACCTTAAATCATCCCACCTTGCTAAGGGTTACCTACCTAACCTACCTGGTACTTACTTAGTAGCCATGAGTAGATTTATTTGCGACAGCGCAGCTCACCACCACCCCTCTCCTCATCCTCCCAGCACTTGCGCCCTCGTCGAACCATGCCGCGGGATCCCTTGATCGGCCTGGTGGGCAAGCCTTCGGCGGGTAAGAGCACGACCCTGAACAGCCTGACCGATGCCACGTCTAAAGTTGGTGGGTTTGCATTCCCCGCCAGCCTGTCGAGCCGAGCAACGACGCTGATGTGAAGCCTGCACCTAATAGGAAACTATCCGTATGGGTTTTTTTTTTTTTTTTTTTCCCCTCATTTCTCCTTCAGAGGTGGTCGATCAATCGTGCTACTCACATTTAACTCGGCGCATTACACAGGTTCACGACCATCGACCCGCAGCGCGCCATAGGCTACCTCCAGATACAGTGCGCCTGTGAGCGCTTTAACGTGCAAGCCAAGTGCCGCCCGAACTATGGGTCGTGCGTTGACGGGCGGCGCTCGGTGCCTATTGAGCTGCTCGACGTCGCCGGGCTGGTCCCCGGTGCCCACCAGGGAAAGGGCCTGGGTAATAAGTTCCTTGACGACCTGCGGCACGCTGACGCGCTAATCCACGTCGTCGATGCCAGCGGGAGGACGAACGCCGAGGGCGAGAACACACGGGGCTACGACCCGTCGCAGGACATCGCCTGGCTGCGCAGCGAGATCGTGCAGTGGATCAAGGGTAACCTCTGGGAACGGTGGGGCTCTATCAAGCGGCGCCATGTCGCTGTCAAGGCCACGGCCGTCGAGACGCTGCAGCAGCAGTTCTCTGGGTACGGGAGCACGTCGGTCGTTGTCGCGCGTACACTAGATAAGCTAGCCCTGAAGGAGCCGCTCGAGGCATGGTCCGAGGAAACGGTAGACCGTGTCGTCGCCGCCTTCACCGACGAGAAATTTCCTACCGTCATCGCCCTGAACAAGATCGACGACTCAGACGCCTACGCAAACCTTATGAAGATCACCAAGCAGCAAGATCCCAACCTCGTCGTGCCTTGTTCGGCCAAGGCCGAGTTGTTCCTGCGCAAGATGGCCAAGCAGGGCTATATAAAATATACAGAGGGGACCGAATTTGTAGATACCAGGGAAGATCTAATCGCGGACGGGGATCCGGATGGCGGGGGCCTCAAGGAACTGGACGACAAGAACAAGGCTACGATCGAGGAATATAGGGATATGATTCTGTTCAGATACGGCTCAACTGGGGTTGTCCAAGTCCTGTCGAAGGCGGCTGAGATATTAGGTTTAGTTCCCGTCTTCCCGGTAAGGAATACGACGAACTTCAGCTCAGGCTCGGATACCAAGGTCGCTTTTAGAGATTGTGTCCTAGTCAAGAAGAACTCGACGGTAGGTGACGTTGCTAGAAAAGTCATGGGAGATGCTCCGATAGCCTATGTGGAGGGTGTGGGGGGTGTGCGAGTATCCGAGGACGCGGTTGTCAGCCTAGGCAAAAACGATGTGAGTCTTGATTAATTTGTAGTGCCAAATCCGCTCGCTAATCTCTTCATCTAGGTCTTATCATTCAAAGTAGGGCGAGCTTAACGAAATCAATATAAGGGCCTGAATATTCGGACCTTACATTTTAATATCCGGACCTTAAACTAAACTATATATAGTAATTTTTTATTAATACTTTTAACTACTTTTACTTTTATAAAATCTCCATTAAAACTAGCTATATTTATATAATTTATAAAGTACTTTTAATATTAATAAAAGCTTTTTTTTATTAATAATAAAAAAACGATAATATTTAAAATATAAAAAAGTATAAGTTATTAATATAATTAACTTATTAATTATAATTTAAAACTATGTTTTTTAATTAAATTAGCTAAAATAATATTAATTAATAAAAAATTTAAAAATAAAGTTAAAAATAATAAATAATTAATAAATATTATTATATATATTAATATTATTAATAAATAAAGTTAAAATTATTAAACTATATAATAAAAATAATAATAATAAATATTTAACTATTGTTTTTACTAGTGTTTATATAATATTTTAAACTATTTTATTTTATATAAGAAAAACAAGGGTGTTATATGTTAAGCTATTACTAAAGGCAAGGCTTTATTTAAAAAGCTGGATTTGTATTGAAATTTAAGTGTAAGGAAAAAAGAAATTATTATGACAGCTATTTTAGCGCAAGAAGGTCTTTTAGGTAGTATAGTAGACTTGCGTTGCAGGTTCTGCTAGGTGCCTGCTACCTGGTGTGGTCCATAGCAACATTATTCCATTATAACTCATATAGCCGCGTGGCTTTAATATAGCTACAACATAATTATAGCTATGTAGCGGGGCTAGCTACTAGTTACTATACTATAACTATCTCTTTTTAAAAAAGGAAAAAATTCTACTTTTATAGTGAGATTTAAACTATTTGCTTTTTAAGCAAAAGAGGAATGCTTTTAGGTATTTACTTATATGCTTTAGTTAAAGCCTTTATTTTATTACACTATATTATAAGTTTTTTTATAAATTATTAAGGTTTTCTTTTTATAAAATAGCTTATTTTTTTGGCTAAACCTTATATTTTCTTTTATTTTATATTTTTTTGTCGTATAACTTTTGTTTTTTTTGCTGCGGCTTTATTGTTATTAAAATAAAAGTCTTTAAATCTCTTCTCTTCTGCTGCTTTTAGCTATAACTTTAGCTGCATAAAAAGGCCAAGCACCTTAAAGCTAGCGTTATAAAACTTTTAAAACATTTATGCGCTGTTTTTAAAGTTTTTTGCAAAGTATTACTTGTTATCAACATTTTAGCTTTTTTATTATACTTAATATTGCAGCTTTTTATAATAGGTTTATAACGTTAGAATTTTTTCTACGCTAAACTTTTTTTTCTTTTCTGGTTTTACTGTTTTACTTGCAAAGTTTTCTACCTTTTAGCTAGGTAAAGGGTTATTTAAGTACTTTTTTAGTCGGTCGGCGTAGTATTAATTAATGCTTTTTTATAATAGCGGCGTATTTAATATATATATATTTCTTTTTTTTGCTAACACCTTAAACCTTTGCTGCGTTATTAAGTAATTTAACTTATTAAATAAGCGGTCGGTTTGCTATAATTATTGTTTTTTTAATATAAATACTTAATTACTTACGTTAAAATTAGGTTTATATTATATTTTATTGGCCTAATAGACTATTTAGTCTTAAGTGTTAACTAAATATAACTTAGCTATATTTATAAACTAAACTATTTTCTGTGCTTTTTTTTATGCTTTTTTTTTTAGAGCTTTTTTTTTAGCTAAAAAGTCTCGCAGTTTTATTTTAGCAGTTTTATTTTTTTAATTAAAATAAAAAGGCATTAGAAATCTTATTTTTATTTTATAAAATAATAACCTTGTAAATTTATAAAATAAAGCAGCCTGTGCGTAATTTATAGCAAAAATTACTTTAAACTAGTTATTTTAGTAGTAGTTTATATAAAGTTTAAAACACTAGTTTAAATATTTATTTATAACTTTGGCTTGTTTTACTATTTTATAGTAACCTGCAGAGGCTAAAGTATGTTTGATTTTTATTAACTTATATAACTTGTTTATAAATGCAGAGATAAACTAGGGTTTACGGTTTAATGTTATAGTTGCAGGCATGCTAAAGACTTGAAACAGTTTTTTATAATATATTTGCGTAGCGTTTTTAAAGATAGCGTTGGTTATGCAAGGTATAGTTTATGTTTTTTTGCTGAGACAGTTTACTATTATTAATGTATTGTTGTACTTATGTTTGTTTTTAGGTATTTGCTTAAAGTTTATTATAATATGGCGCTACACGCGATTAGGTATTGGGAGGGGGCGTAACTTTTCTGGTGTTTTGTTTTTTGGTATTTTAGCTGGACGATATTTTAGGTAATTGGCTATGTAGGTGTTATAGTCTGCTGTTATTTTGGGCTATTAGTATTTTTGTGCGAGTAGGCGCTTTGTTTTATTTTGCCTGGGGTGTGCAGTAGTTATTTTTGCATGGACTTTTTTAATGAGGCTGGTGCGCAGTCGGGGAAAGTCGGGGACTACTAGTTTTTTTTTATATATAGTGAGGCTATTTTATAGAGTTTATAGGTTGTCTTGTATTTTTTCTTAAGTTTTCTAGCGATATATTTTTATGTTTAAATTAGTGCGGTTTTTTAAGAGTACGCGATTAATTACTTGGGGTCTTTTAGGTATCTGCAGGTTGGGTTATAGAATTACTTTTAATAAAGTGATGACTTTTTTGTGCTATATAGTGCTATGGCTGGGTTTAAATAGTGTTATATGTTTATACTACTTTTTTTTTTTCTGCTAAGTCTGCAAATTTTTCTACTTTTAGAAAAAAGAGTTAGCTATTATATTTTTTTTTTTTAGGCAAAAAGTAATTATAAAGTTGTATTTAGAAAATAGTATAGCTTAGCTAGCTTGTTATAAGTTTAATTGTTGCTTTTTGCTAAAATATTTTAGTGCTTAGTGGTTAGTTATTATTAAAAACAGGTTTTCTTTTTTTTCGACAAGTTTAGCTTGCTATTTTTTAAGGGCTAAGGTTACTGCTAGCATTTTTTTATCGTGTATATTATAGTTAAGCTTGGTATTTTGCATGGTTTTAAAATAAAATGCGACCGGGTATTATTTATTATTATGCTTTTGCAAAAGCACTTTAGCAGATACGCTATTAAAAGCGTCGGTTTTTACCTTTATAAGCAAAGTATAATTAAAATGTTTTAATAACAAAGCCGTAGTAAGCACTTTTTTTAGGCGTTGGAAGGCTTTCTTGCATTTATTAGTTTATTTAAACGGGCTGTTTTTTTTAGTTAGTCGTGTTAATAGCGCAGCAATATAGCTATACTTGTTTATAAACTTTCGATAAAAATTATAAAATCTTAAAAAGGATTGTATTTTTTTTACTGTGGTAGGAGATTTTTAATGGCGCACAACGCTAACTTTGTTAAGGTTGACTTATATGCCTTTTATACTTATAATATACTTTAAAAACTTAGTTTTAATAACATAAAACTTTAATTTTTTAAGGTCTGCTTATAAACTAGCGCTTTTTAGTTTTTTTAAGATTTTCTAGACATATATTTAATATTTTTTTAGATTATTAAAGTAGATAAAGATATTATTTACATAAGCGCTGCAAAAATCGTTCAAGTAGTTAAAAAGGATATTGTTAATATATTTTTAAAAGGTTAATAGCCTATTAATTAATTTAAACAAAAATACATAGTAATAGTATGCTTTATAATAAATGTAAAACATAATTAAATCTTTTTAACTAAGTTTAATTTTAATATAATAAAAAGCTTAGCGGACGTTAATTTTAGTAAAGATTTTAGCCTTAAAAATATATAACAATATCTTTTTAATAAGTAATAAAAAATACTTGTTTTTTTTTAAGATCTTATTTAGCTTGCAGTAGTTTACGTAAAAGCAGAAGCCGCTATTAGGCTTTTAAATAAATAAAACAAGGGAAGCAAAGGGTGCGCTACTTGGTTTAATAAAACCTTTGCGCAAATTTTCTATAAAGTACTTTTTAATAGCTTTTAACTTATTTAATAATATCTTATATAAAAAGCTATAGCTTAGGTCCTCTGTAGATTTTTTTATTATAAACTTAATTTTATAATCTACTTAAGGTTTATTAAGTAGCAGGGTATTAGAATCTACTTTATTAAAAATGCGCAGTAGGTTATAGTATTTTAAGGGTATAAATTTTAAAGCATTCCGCTTAAATTTCTCGTTTTTTTTGTTAAAAAAATCTTTTTTTTTTCGACATTATTTAATTAGCTTGTTTAATTAGTAAATACTTATTACTTTAATAATATTATAAAATTTATCATGCCGCACCGTTTTTTAAAAAGCTATAGCGCTAATTTAAGCTACTTTAATACTTAACTGCTGTTTATACTATTTTACGCCGTCGCGTTAAAGTTTATAAGGTCTTAATACATTAGTTTACCATCGGGCTAATATGCTTTCTTGTTTTCTTAAAATTTTTTGCTTTTTCTTAAACCTTTATCGCTTTTCTGCAGTAAGTTCTAGTAGTATTCTTAAAGTACTATTTAAAATACGCTTTATTTTAGCTACTTTGTTTGCTACTAGATTACCTTTTTTAAAAATGCTTATTTAAAAAAGCAGTTCTCGATAATTCTTTATTGCGGCCTTCTATTATTTTTTTTTACAAGCTGTCTTTTTTTTTAAAGCTTTATCTTTTCTTATTACATTTAACTAATATATAAAATAATATAGCCAAATATTTACTTTATTTATTAGTAGGTCTCGTTTGTTATTTTTAGCAGGTAAGTTAAGTAAAAACAGCAGTTTATTACGCCGGCAGTTAAACAAAATATTATGCTCTATAAACTATAACTTCTTTAAAATAATATTATGTTGCATATTTAAAATAAACATAAGCACCCTATAAAATACGCGCCTTTTAATCTTAATATTAAACAAAAAGCAAATATTAATCTGCTAGTTCTTTTTACTATTAAACCTAACAACAAAAATTAAAAAGTATGCTATAGTTTTAAGTTTAAAATATTTTTTTATTTTTATAGCAAACTACATGCTTACCATAGCATATAGTCTAGCTTTTATATTTTTAAGGCAATTAAAAATAGTTAACAATAATTTATTATAGCTTATAGTATAAATATACACTAAAAATTTACCTTTAAAGTACTTATTTAACGCATATTTATCTTGCTCTTAAAACACTTTTCCTGGAAAGGAAATTAATTTACCTAAAGTTACTTTTTTAGCGTCTACTGCTTAGGCTTCTGCTTCTCTACGCGTAATAAGTTCTGCTTAGCAAATTTAGCTAGAATGGCGCTAATGCAGGCCTTGCAATCAGCAGCTTAAGCATTTTTTAAAAGATAATCTTTAAATATATAACCTAGTTAGCGACAGTTAAAGCATTTGCTTTTAATAATAAGCTAACGCATCTTGTTAAGCGTTAGTCGGGCTAATCTATGCTATAACATAACCGTAGGAGTCTATAAGCGTGCGCTATTACAATTTCTACTATTATTTTTATTATTATTTTTAACGTTAGGTGTGTGCGGCTTATTTTTGCGGGTAGCGTTGCGCTTTTAGTTGCTGACATAGAATTAATGTGCTATTTGCGTGCAGTATTTTATATACGCGTCGAAGTCTATATTATTTTTGGTATACTTAGACATAGTCGCGTTAATTAGCCGGATAAAAAAACAGTTTTTAAACTTCTTCTTCCACTTGCTTTTATTTAGATAGCGCTCTTTTGCCAGCTGCACAAACTTATTCTTAAACTATAAAAACTTATCTAAACCAAATCTTTTTTTTGCCTTTAGCTCCCTTATTTTTAAGTTCTTTTATTTTATTTTTAACTTTTTATCTACGTTAACATCGTAGTAATTATCTTACAAGTGCTTTAATAGTTTTTTTAAAGTAATTAACAAAAAAAAATATATTTTTAATAAATAAAATTGCAAGTATTTCGCAGAAGCGCCTCTTAAATAAAACTTAATATTAATTATTTTCGCCGTATTAGTAGGCAGCTAATTAGTATTTATTAAAAGTTAGTTTTTTATGCTGCAGAATTATATTTTAAACTTAACTTCGTTTTTATTTTTATCGCTATAAAACACAAAAACGTAAACCTTAGCAGACTTTCGCATACCTCCCTTAGTATAATTAGATCTAAAAATGTAACCGCAGCAAATAAAATCAATCACAGCTTAATTAAACTTGTAAAGTTAATTCTGCAAGTTATCTTTAGCCGAAATTATTTCAGTTAATTTTTTAGTTAATCGATTTACTACCTCTTGCAAATTACCGTTATTAAATAAATATTCTGCTTTTTTTAATCTAGTTTATCCCGGTTAAGCTTATAATTTTTAATAGTTAAACGTAGTTTTATTAACTTCTGCTATTTATACTACTTATTCGACCAAAATATTTATTTCCCCTTTAGTCTTAACAAGCATTTAATATAAGTTGTTATAGTGCTAGCAGTAAGCTATAAACAAAAAAAAGCAAAGTTTAAACTCTATCTAAAAAATATTAAAATACTAAACTAAATATTTTAAAAAAGTCTAATAATTTATAACACTATTATAGTTAGGTAAAAGGTTTTAAGCCTTTGCATATAAAAAAACAAAAAAAAAAACAAGTTTATCGCCTTTTAAATAAAAACTAGCAAGTTTATTATAGATTTCTTTAATTGCTAAGCGAAAATCTTTAAAAGTATTTATATATCTTTGTTTTACAAAGTAGCCGCTAATTATAAACTAAAACTCCAACTTAAGGTTTTATATAGCTATAAATCTAGTCGCGTATAAGTACTCTTTACCTTTGGTAATAATATTAGCACCACTTATAGCAGATCTTAATTCAAAAACAAGCAATAATCGGCAACATGCTTAAAAAGTTGGTCGCTTATCAGGTCGTAAAAACAACCTTTTTACATTTTAGTCCTCGAAATAAACCTACTTTTAAGCGTTTTCCTCTAACTCGGCCTGTTCTTTTAAAGTTTATACTATATTATAATCTAAAGCATATAGTTTAGTTTATTAATATCGTGTTTATTTGTTTATCTATAAAAATATATTTATAATAAAGTAGTTTTAATACCTCTAAAAAAAATAACACTTAAATTATTATACATTAAACTATCACTAAAAGCAAAGCTTTATCTAAAAAGCTGGATTTATATTAAAATCTAAGTATAAGAAAAAAAGAAACTATTATAACAGCTATTCTAGCGCGAAAAGGTTTTTTAGGTAGTGTAGTAGACCTGCGTTGCAGGTCCTGCTAGGTGCCTGCCACCTAGTGTGGTCCATAGCGACACCACTCCATTATGACTCATATAGCCGCGTGGCTTTAATATAGCCACAACGCAATTACGGCTATGTGGCGGGGCTAGCCACCAGCCACCATACCGTAACTAAGGGGGTGTAAAGACATGACCCGACAATTACCATATATTGCCTAGTTTAAGGTCCGGATATTAAAATGTAAGGTCCGAATATTTAGGCCTATTAATATAGCATATCAAGCCGCTTAGCGTGTACTAATCTTTGATTACCAGCCTGTGCCGTTCGTGAAAACCGTAACATATCTTGTAAATAGCATGGAAGATCTAGCCGCGTTTATGGTCAGCCCTGGAAGTCTGTTTTTCTCCCGCATCACATTGAGATGGAATTTAAGGCAGCTGCTGTGAGCCATCCTACGTTGGCCGAGCCCTCTCACTACGTTGGCCAGAAACCCACTTGGCTGCATGCTAGTTCAGCCACCTAACAAGAAGTTATTTCACCTTATGTAAATACCTCTCAACTATACCAGGTATACGGAGCCATCCTATGTTGGCCGAGTCTCTTTACTACGTTGGCCAGAAACCCACTTAACTACATGCTAGTTTAGCCACCACCCAAGGGCATTTTTATTCTTTATAGCACCTTTAATAAGTATATTTATTAAAGCATTTTTTTATTTTCTTAAAGCTTTTAATAAATTGTTGCGAAAGGAACAGGCTACTGCGGGTTAAACTAACGGGCCTAACTAAAAAAAAGGGTTCTTTATATAAGTAAAAAGAAAAGGACTTTTTAATTAATTACGTAATATAGTAATCTAGTTAATTTAATAAATTTTATTGATCTGCTTTAAATCGCGTAGATTATATAAATTATATAAATTATATAAACTATAAGGATTATATATAATAAAAAAAAAAATATTATTTCCTATGTTTATATAATAATATATTTCTTATATTTAGTTATTTATTTAGTTTAGTTTTTTAACTATTAATTTTATAATAAGGCCTACCCTTATTAAATTAATATATATATTAATTAACTATTATTTATACTGCTTTTTTTATTAAATAATAGTAGGAGTACTAGAAAACCTTTTTTATAAATACTTGCTAATTAGTTTTATTATTACTTGCAAATTAAAAACTTTATATACCGCTTATACTTTATTGTAAATATATAACAGGTTTATAATATTTTAATAGCTTTTTAATTAATAAAACTTAGTATATAAAATATAAATATCGGTATAAAGAGTTAAGTAATAGGCAGCTTATAAGATAAGCTTTTAAAAATATACTAGAAAAATATTTAAATAATAAAAAAGGTTGCAAGCATTATATAAGGTAATCTTTTATTTAATAATTAATAAACTAGATCTAGGTTATACTATTAAAAACAAGAAATTAAGAGTTAAGTTTAAAGATTTTAAAGATATTTAAGACTAGCAATATATTAAGATAATAAACTTTAGCACCTTTTTTAGCTATTTTAATTAAAAAAAAGGTAGTAGAAAAAGAAAAATTAAGCAGCAGTAAAAAAAAAGCTATAATAACTTTAACTTTAGCATAAAAAACTAAACTAGTATAAACATTAGTTATTATAGTTAAAACAATAGCACCTATAATTATAACCTTAAAGTTAATTGCTTAATAAGCAATAATAATAAAAGTTAAAACAATAGCAACAATTATTACTATTATATTAAGTTAAAGCGTTAAATAAGCACTTATATTATAATTAACTTTTATATTTTTATTAGTAAAACTAATGCTTGCTACTATTACTGCACCTAAAGTAGTAGCTTAAAATAAAAAGTTTAATTTTTTACTGCTACTACTACCTTTATTATTAAAATTATTTATAATATTAAAATTATTAAACGTTAAAAGCTTTAAGCTTATTACTTTTAAACCTTATAATAAAACTATAAATATAAAAGTTTTCTTAATTTATGCTAGACTTTATTTAAAATAATATTTTGCTTTTATTACTAAAAAAAATTAAAAAATAATAACTATGTTATAATTTTTATTAAAAAAAATATTTAAATAATTTTAACCTATTTTAAAAGATTTTTTAAAAGCTAATAAAATATTAAACCTTAAATTAAAAACTAAAATAATTTTTGCAAACTATATTAAGTTTAAAAATTAAATAAAAGCATTATTTAAAGATATTTAAAAAGTAAAGCATGCAAAAAAAGCGCTTTACTGCTTAAAACAAACAAAAGCAGCAGCTAATTATATTATAAAATTTAAATAATTAGCAGCAATTTTTAAATTGCCTAAGTTTATACTATTTTATTCATTTTATAGTAAACTTAAATCTTAAGTTTAAAATAAACTATATAAAATAAATAAGCTAATAAAGATTAATATATATATTAATATAACTATTATAATTAATTAATAATTGTTTAACTAATATTTTAAAACTAAAAGAATTAAAAAAAATAAAAAAAATAATATTTAAAAGAATATTAAATAAAAGTCTAAGCAAATTAATAAAGTCTAAAAGCAATAATTATAAAATATATTTAATATTAAATGCTATAACTGCAGAAAAAAAAAACATTTTTAAAGTTAATACTAATTTAAGAAAAAAAATAAAAAAAAAAACTATAAAAAAAAAAAAATCTTTTAACTAAAAAAAAAAGTATAAGTTATAAAGATTTAAAATAATAAAAAACAGAAAAACAATTTAAAAAAAACTTTTTTAAAGCAAAAATATAAAGTCGCTGTTTTAAGTTAAAATAAAAATATTATACTAAGCAAATTAAAATACCTAGTTTATTAAAATTAAAATAAAAAGGCATATAAATATTATTTAAAAGCTTTATAGTTATTAAATTAAATTATAAAAGAATATATTTATTATATAAATAAAAAAAGTTATTAAATATATAACTTTATTAAATAATTAAACTAAGACTAGCCGATAATAAAAAATAATAAATTAACGTAGCTAGTAAACTTATAAAACTAAAAAAACTTTAAATTAATAAAAGCTAAAATATAGCCTAAAAAAAAGTTTTGCTTAAAAAAAAAAAACTATAATTATAAATAATATAATTATTAAACCGATTATAAATTAATAAAATATTTAGTTGTTAAATAAATTTAAAAAAATAAAGTTTATAAAACTTTTAAGCAAAAATAAATAAAAGCAAAAAAAATAAAAAATATTATAAAAGAAAAGCTAATAAAAATAAATAAAATATTTTTATAGCCTTAACTACTTTAAATACAATAAAATAATAACGCTTTAATAATTAATGCAAAAACTAATATATTTTATAAACTAAAATTAATAATTTAATTAATTATTAAAAGTTATTAATATAATAAAACTATAATAAAAAAAAATGCCGATATTATATAACTAAAAGATTTAAAATATAATAAAATATTATAAATTTATTATATAATATATTAATACTATTAATATTTACCTAATAAATTAAAAAATAATTAGTTTTTAAAACATATTGCAAGAACAAAAATAAAAGACTTTTATAAAATATAATAGTTAATTATAACTATAATTTACTATAAAAATTTATAAAAATTTATAATTTTTAAAAATAATCGTAAATATATATATAATATTACTTTAAAAAACTATAAAAATAACTTATATAAATATTATTAGCTAATTAAAATATAATTATATTAAAAAATAATTATAAAAAGCAAAAAAACTTAAAAACTATAATTTAAAGCTTAATTTAATAAAATAGTAAAATAAAATTTTATAGCATTTAAAAAATTAAACTAAATAATTACTTAGACATTTTATGCAAAAAAATTAATAAAAAACAAAGATAGCGCTTGCTAAAAAAGCAGCAAGTAGCTAAAAAAATCAAGGCCTTATAAAAAGTTTAATATAATAACTAAAAAAATTAATTTAAAATTAAACTTAATTATTAAAAAAAAAAATATAATGCTTTAATCGATTTTAAAGCATAAGCTAATATAATATTATTTAAAGTAATAAAATAAAATAAAATTACTTAAAAATATAAATTAAAATCTTAAAAAATTAAAAGATTTAATAAAAGTATTTTTAGCTATAATAATAAATATATATTTAAAAAAACTAAACTTTTTAATATATTTATATAAAAATATAAAAAATAAATTATATTAAATATTGCTAATATTTTTAATTATAATATTATTTTAGGAATTTTATAGTTAAAAACTAGTAATTTTTTAATTAAATAAAAAAAAAAAACTATTAGCTAAAAAAGCAAAAAATAAAGCAAGAAAATTAAAAAAATTATAAAAAAAATCTTAAACAATATATTTAAAATATATTATAAGTTTTAAAAACTATTTTAAAAAAAAAAAAAAAAAGCTTTTTAAGCATAGTTTATAAAACTATTATATTTTTATTAAGAAAAAATATTAACTAAAGCTTTACTAAGTATATTATATAAGTTTAAATAAAACTAATGCTTTATAAAAATATATTTAAAAAAACCTAGTAAAAAGATTTTTTAAAAAATTTTAATTGTTTGCTAAATATTTTATAATATTAGTATTAAAAATAAAAAATAATAAATAATAAATTAACAATAATAAAAAACTAATATAGCAAGTAATAATTAATTATTAACTATTAAATATAATTATTATTTTAAATAAATACTTTTTTATTTTACTAGTAATTATAAGAGAAAATATTAATTAAGCAAAATAGTTTATAATATTTAATATTTTAAATAAATATTATGCTATTAAAATAGCTAAGGAAAAAAAATAAAAAACTATAATATAAATAATATATAAATTATATAAATATATAATTATATTATAAAGATTATAAAATATATTAGCTAGCTTTTAATATATAATAATAATAATTTTATAAAAGTTTTTAAATAAGTTTATATTTATTTACTTAGATAATATCTTAATTTATTTTAAAATACTTAAAAAATATAAAAAATATATAACTTAAGTATTAAAAACTTTTTAACAAATAAATCTATGGTTTAACCTTAAAAAGTATATTTAATATATATAAAAGATTAATTTCTTAAGATTTATAATTACTTTTAAATAAATATAAATTTAATAATTAAAGATTAATATAATATAAAATTAAAAGATCTTTAACTTAGCTATAGTTATAAATATTAAAAAAATATTAAGATTTTTTAACTATATTAAAATATTAATTAAAAACTTTAAAAATATAGTATAATATTTTATAAAATATATTAAAAAAAAATATAAAAAAAAAACCTCTTTAATTTTAAAAAAAGCTTAAAAAGCTTTTAAAACTTTAAAACTTAAGATTATTTTTAACTTTATAGTTAAGCTATTTAATCTATAAAAAAAAAAAAGACTAAAAATAAATATATTTAACGGTATAATTATAAAAGTATTAAAGCAGCTTAAAAATAATAAAAAATAGCACTTAATAGTATATTATTTTAAAATGTTATAAAATGCTATATTATAATATTTTATATATAATAAAAAACTATTTATAATTATTATAGCTTTTAAAAAATAAAAACTATTTTTTATAAAAATTATTAAATTAATTAAAATTTATTTAAATTATTAAAATTTAATAAAATTTATAACTATATAAAAAATTATTTAATAATATAAAAACTAAATAAA